>CM046381.1:20685940-20881189 GCA_025413485.1 Ficus microcarpa | reverse complement strand
CTGAGCGAAAGTTCACTGTCTTACATCTATGCTGTAGGTAAGCAGCCTGTCAGCAATGCATGATACAAGATGGTAGAGTGTGGCGAGGCGAACTGTGAAATCGTCGGAAATTCATCCGCTATGCGTTTTGATCTCTTTTAAGTTTTTATAATTATGTAAATATGTTTTATCAAGACATCTTTTATAAGAGCACGTTTTAATTCGTGTATAAAAAAAATTTTCCGTTGTGTTTTGGGTCTAGTATATAAGTATGTATATGTATGTAAGGTAACGGCCTGTGCTAGGCGGGTCGTTACACTTGTATTATGTGAATATTTTATTCAAGACATCTTTTATAAGTCGCACGTTTTTAAATATTGTATAAAAAAAAAATTTCCGCTGTGTTTTGGCTATATAAGTAAGGAAGTAAGTACGTATGTAAGGTAACGGCCTGTGCTAGGCGGGTCGTTACAGTACGTTTGCCTTGCGTTGTTTCTTTTTACGTTAAATAGTTATTTTGATTTAGTCTGCAATTGAAGTTGGATTATGATTTTTCCCTTTTTAATAAATTTAAGTAGAGACTTTTATTTTTTAGGTCAACCTCTCCATTTATTTATTTATTTATTTTAAAATGCTACAAAAGATAACTATTAACAACGTCAAAGTAAGAAGTCTTAGAAGCACAATAACGAGTCTTGTGATTTTTACGGAGGAAAGTATAAAAGAAAAGAATAAAATATATTTGAGTCTATTTCTTCAATGTAAAAGTTGCGTCCTTTCATTCCTAATCTCTACTCAGCTGATATTTTTAGGGTTCTTTTTATGGTACATTTTCTTACTTATTTTCGGAGTCAAACTTTTTATATTAGTTTTTCATGGGGTACGTTAGTTTGATTTATGGCTATATAATATCTTTCGAAATGAAGAGTCTTGATTGTTTTCAGAAATTGAGTTCACAATAATTTGATGGATATAATAAAGTGTGATTGGCCAATTGAGTTTTGATTCAACTAATTTCCAAATTGAATTTAATGAGGATATGTTTATAATTTTTACTAGGAAGGGGGCATAAAATTTTTCTAGATATATATTTAAAAATAATAATAATATATTCTCCCCCAGGCTGTACTACCTCTGCCCTTGAAACGCGACTATATCTATAACATATCAAAATATAAATGATATATTAATCATTGGATTGCAGGATTTTGACCAATTAATTCTTTTCTTAATCAGTTACGGACATAGCTTAATGATAATAACACACTGAACTTCAACATAACGTCTAAAGTAATCTCTCCACCTCCAAATTAAAAAAAAAAAAAAAAAGAAATAATAATAAACGAAAATTTTGTTCATACATATCCAAATTTCTTCAAAGAAAGCACGTATAGAATTTAAAAACCATGCTAACTAATTAGAGCTCTTGATCAAACCGGCCAATGATGCCATGCAAATGGATTAAAATATGATGAGTTTTCTTGACAGCTAAAAATTTTTTAACATGGATTAAATAAAACCAGCTATCTAACTGGTGTAATTTTCATATCATTAGTTGAATAAATAAACCCTCTCATTTATCAAGTTGCATATATAAAAGTGCATATTTTGTCAAGTAAGCGAAAGAGACAAAATTTTAATAATCCTCTCATTTGTCACGCCCAATGATGTCAAACTACAAATAATTTTATTTTATTGGTTTCGTAGGAAATTTATTGATTGTATGTCACACAGGAGATAAAATGAGAGCATTACTTGACTTCTATAAATTTGAAGGCAATTAGTTTTCCTTTCACCCTCACACAAAATGAAGTACTTCACTTTAATCTCTTCATCTTTTGCCAAAATAATTATCATCCTTCTCTTTTCAATTTTAGTTTCAGCTTCAGCACACACTCATGGAGAGTTTCTCCTTTGCCTTTCCAGTCATGTTTCCAACTCTACCTCCACCCATGAACCCATTTTCTACACCCCAAATGAGTCATCCTACTCAACTGTATTGAATTCAACCATACAAAACGATCGTTTCTTTTCTCCGTCAACACCGAAACCATTCGTTATAATCACGCCATTTCATGTCTCCCATGTCCAGGCCACGGTTTACTGCGCCAAGAAACACGGCGTACAGATTAGAACCCGAAGTGGTGGCCATGATTATGAGGCCCTTTCATACGTGTCCTACTTTAATGTCCCACAATTTGTTGTGATTGACTTGAGAAACTTAAGTTCGGTTAGGGTCGATGTGGAGAGAAAATCGGCTTGGGTTGAAGCTGGAGCGACGCTAGGTGAACTTTATTATGCGATTGGGAAGAAAAGTGAAAATCTTGGCTTTCCTGCCGGCGATTGTCACACCGTTGGTGTTGGTGGACTGTTTGGCGGAGGTGGCTATGGCTATTTGGCGCGAAAATATGGCCTCGCAGCTGATAATATTCTTGACGCGAAAATAGTCAATGCTGAAGGAAGAATTCTTGATAAGAAATCCATGGGGGAAGATTTGTTTTGGGCAATTCGCGGTGGCGGACCAGCAAGCTTTGGAATCGTTGTAGCATGGAAAGTTCGACTAGTTCCAGTGCCAAAGAAGGTGGCTGTATTTGATGTTTTAAGGAACCTGGAAAACGATGCGACAAAGAAGCTCTTTCATCGGTGGCAACGCCGTGCTTACAAAGTCGATGAGGATCTAACAGTTTACATGACTTTCCAAACAGCAGTGAGTTCTACTATTGATCATAATGGGAAAAATGTTACAAAAATTGTGCTACAAGCTGACATCCGGGGCTCGTTCAATGGCGGCGTGGATAAGCTACTTAAATTAATGGAAAAGGAGTTTCCGGAATTGGGTCTGCAAAGACAAGAGTGCTTGGAAATGAAATGGGTGGAATCCTTTCTCTTTTTCAATTTGTTCCGACGTGGAGAATCTTTGGACGTTCTGCTTAGTAAGAAATCGACTTTCAATTTGTTATCTTATAAAGTGAAATCTGATTTCGTGAAAGAGCCTATTCCAGATGACGTGTTCGAAAAAATGTTGGAAATGTTGTACGAAGAAGACGTAGGAAAAGCAGGAATCTTTGTATTTCCTTTCGGCAGGAAAATGAGCGAGATATCAGAATCCGCAATCCCATTCCCACACCGAGCCGGAAACATCTACGCATTTCAATACCAAGTGTCTTGGGAGAAAGAAGAAGAAGAAGAAAAGCATATGAATTGGGTACGAAGGCTTTACGATTACTTGACTCCTTATGTGTCCAAAAATCCTAGGGCTACATATTCCAACTTTAAAGACCTTGACCTTGGGACAAATAACCTCAATAAGGGTGGCCACACAAGTATCAAACAAGCAAGTATTTGGGGTACAAAGTATTTCAAGAATAATTTCTACAGGTTGGTTCAGGTGAAGACTAAAGTTGATCCGACTAATTTCTTTAAATATGAACAAAGTATTCCACCTCTTCGTTAGAGATCCTTAATTGGTTCAAACTATGTACTCACGAGCTTTCTTATTTTGTACTTTTCAAAATAAAGGTCTTTAAATGACCATATCATAATGTATGAATGTGTGTGAAGTTTAAGATTGAATAATAGAAGAAAATAAATCTCATCTGCTGTATGATTTAGAATTAAGCCATAACATGTATATTCTTAAATGAAAAGAAAATAAAAATAGAAGAATCGTTTGATGCTTTTGAGCTTCATATAGGATTTTAATAATTATTCTAATATTTACCCATTGTTGGTTATTGTTGTTTCAACCATGTAATATAGATCAAACGACTGTAATGAATTGGGTAGTTGGAAAAAAATTTATGATCATTAATGAGTGTTGAACTTAAATGATTTGTTGTATCATGAAAATGAGTTGTTATCTTTTCAATGGTTATAAATAAATTTATAGGTGCAAAAACACCAGTGGACTTGGGTGGCAAGCACGCCGCGTAGCCATGACGGGTCTCAACCTTAGAGGCCAGGGAGAAGACGAACTCGTTCTTCTTCATTTCTTTTTTTTTTTTTTTGTTTTAATTTTTTAATATAATTAATTTAAATTCAAGCATATTTATGTATAAAAAAATTTAAATTATGATGGTGAGTGGAATAGTAATTAAAAACAACGAACTGTTAAAAGTCCCCGCTTCATGTGTGACATGTGTCATTTCTCTTAAAAGATGGAAGATGTATTATGTTAACGTTCCATAGATTAGGAAGAATGAATGTTACATTTTGAAATTCAGAACGAAAAGGGTTACAGGGACTGTAATTTATGGGAAAATTTTTTAATTAGTTCTTAAAGTAGATGATGCTAAAGGAGATAAAAGGTTTTATTAATTACAGGGGGTTGAGTTTAGGAAATATCTTATTGTTTTAACTATCCGTTACTAGTATAAGGTGAGTAAAAAAATATGTATAAGTCAACTAATTGTTTTATATTGAAAGTCATTTCTCCACCCATTACAGTGCACAGTTGTTCCATCAATATTCCCAATCAGAAAGATTTATTAGTGTAAGAAAGAAAATGTAACAGCATCCCCTCCAGAGCTAGTTGCTCTAAACTTTTTCGCTAGCTTGAAAAGAACGTTTATTAACTCGGCTCGTTTGATTGAGACTTAAACCAAAATCCTAAAATTTCTAATCTTGCCATGGGTCTTTATAACTTCTGACTCAGTTAATCTTTTGTGATGTGACAAATCTTGCAAACTACACGTAGTTGTTGAGTTAAATTTCGTCTTGCCTAATCTCTAGTGAACTGATTTTTTTGAGGATTTTTCTGATTTATTATCCCAATCAAACGTTGTATATTCTTTTTTATTTTAGATGATCCGTGGCTATGTAACCTCTCTCCCAATGGACAATTAGTCTTGATTGCTTAAGAATTTGAGTTTATTACAATTGGATAGCTATAATAAAGTGTAATTGTTCTCTTTACTTAAAATTTTGGAGTTTTGACATATTCAAATTTAGTTGAAGAAGCGTGCAGAACTTTAAAGCCAGCTACCTAATAGTGTTCTTAATCCAATGATGTCAAGCAAATGGAGTAAATGAATTTTCTTAAGAGCCTAAGAAATTTTGTTTGATTTCATCGTCATATCTTTCGTTGAAAAAAATAAATAAAAACCTCTTGTTAATTTGTCATGTTCCACGTATAGAAAGTTCATTTGTCCAAACTATTAGATTCTACAAATTTGAAGCCAATTTGTATTAAACTTTTATTCTCACACAAAAATGAAGTACTTCACTTTATTCTCTTCATCTTTTGCCAAAATAATTATCATCTTTCTTTTTTCAATTTTAGTTTCAGCTTCTGCACACGCTCATGGAGAGTTTCTCCACTGCCTTTCCAGTCATGTTTCCAACTCTACCTCCTCCTATGGACCCATTTTCTACACCCCAAATGAGTCATCCTACTCCACTATATTGAATTCATCCATACAAAACAACTGTTTTTGTTTTTCTCCGTCGACCCCGAAACCATTCGTTATATATCATCTAAATTTAATGAACCAATCCCTAAATAAGAACAATTCACTCAAGTATAAAAATTTAATTGGGGGACAAATAATGAGACAAAAGAAATGGGACAATGTATCTAAACTGTTCCTTTACGTGTTTCTAACATTTAAGAGAAGAGTTTAGATAATTGATTTATTAATTATATTAAGATACTAAACGAAGCTGTAGATCAATTTTAAGCTACGTCAACTCTAGTAATTCAACTTATATGGTGCTAAAAATCTATTCCCTGGAATTCTGTGAGCGAATCAAAAGGAAGTTACTGGTTATCCTATGTCCCATGACATACTGCAGAGGTCGTAAGATCATTACGTAGTTACGTTGATACTACTCATACTATAATACAACCCCCACACGAGCAAGCAGCTTTAAACTTCTTGAAAGATAATATTGTTTAAGCCATGCACTATTTTCCTTTTCTTCTCTTTCTTCCACTATTTATCGGTGTCTCTCTTGCGTTTTTCCCTGCTTTGGAAAGGAACTTTTTAAAGCCACATATTTCTAGGCGTATGGAACTTAAGCATCTAGTTTTGCTCAAATGGACAAATTCAATTAATATAACCTTGAAACTTTCGTGTTGTTTTGAAAACGATGAAAACCCAATTTCATTTATTTCTTCCTCATAAGCTACAAATCTTGTCATGTAAGCTATTCTAGCATGATATGACAGGCCATAAATGTATTTCATCAAGATTAATAGTTTAGGTTAATGCGTGCACTTAATGCTTAAGAAAAATGGCTTGGATATTCTCCATAATTCGTCAAAAGCCTATACCTTATTATTCTTTAAGATTAATTTTATAAATGGCCCTCAAATTATACACACCGTTTTATATGTTGATCCCTAACTTTAAATTTTACACATTATACTCTCCTAAATTATTCTATTATTGCGCCAACAGTTCCTCTGTCAATGTATTATGAATAATTAGATAGAAATTTAACAGGTTTTGATTACGTAAGCTCCATTCATAGAAAAAGTTATAATTAAATTATTTTTTGAAAGGAAATTGTACCGTAATCAGATATATTTTGGAAGTAAATTGTATTTTAATTAAAGATATGGTCACATAGATATTTTGAAGGTACAATTTTCGTTCAAAAAAAATATTTAATTTTGATTTTAACTTTAATTAAAGCTCACGTAATTTGAACGTGTTGAATTTTCATTAAGTTTTTGTTTTCATTTTTATTTTTATTATTACATTTTTTTTTTACATAATTCCAAAATAAGGGTTGTTTTCTTAATAATAAAAATGTTTTAGAGACCAATTTAAGACTGAGAGTACAATTCTGGGGCCAATGTGTCAATAACCCTCTAATTTATTAGACTTATAACCTGATCTAGTTAGTGATGTGTTTTTTGTTTGTCCAAAACTAAGCTAACAATGCAGCTCAATTTTGAAATGTTTGCAAAAATGATCCAATATTTGAAACGACGACAACTCTGCCATTCAAAATTTAGTTCAAGCGATAGACATATCAATGCAAAGATAATTACCACAGGGCCAGTCAATGGTGGAGCCATGCCTATCAACTAATGAGGCATGAACAAATATAAAATTTATAAAAAAAAAAAAAGAAATTTCGAACATGTTAAAAAACTCAAAAATATCAACTAATAATGACTTGGTCTAATATGCTAGAATTGTACTGGGGTTAAGACAGAGAGAGAGCAAAAGAGAGAGATGGAGAGAGTTTGATCCAAGGTCAAATCAAATTTGGTACGAGGCCTGATTGCGTATAAGATAAACCAACTTTGCTTGGTCAATAACTTACAAAATCAGTCTTCGAGCTTACCAAATTTCTAGTCAACTGATATAGAAATATATATATATATATATATATATTCGTGTCATTGATATTTGGATTTATTTTTTTTTACTAAATCACACCGGTGTTTTCTAAGAGCTTGTTTCATGTCGGGCTTTAAAATCAATAATTACAATTTAATTTTTATCTTTTTATTTCATTTTCACTATTTATAAAGTTTTGTAACTTAAATTTTAAAATATCATAGACGAGTTCAAATGAGATGAATTTTTTTTAAATTGTATAGAATTTCGAGACGAACAAAATAAGCTTCATATTGATTTTTTTTTTCTGAACACATTTCAATTTTTTACACTTTTTAACTCCAATAATTTAAACGTCTCAATAAATGCACAACTTAATTCAAACTCAAATTCTACAATTCAAACCTTAGCACCGAACACATCCTAAATTTATTGAATAGTTATAGTGTGTGTTTAGAATTTTTATTTTTGACTATTCGCAATCTAGACTTATAAATTTATAACAACCCCATTGATAAACTTTTTTTTTTAATGAAAGTTTGCACTTGATTTGCATATAAATTGTTAGTTAAGAGCATAAAAGGTCTTTTGATTATCAATGTACTTAACCTAAATTATATATGAAAAAAACAAAATTCAAAATTTTAAAATTTGATAAACCTAATTAAAAATGTTGACCTTAAAACATTACAATGATTATTTATTCAATTAATTGACCTTAAACCATATGTCAATTTCCTTTAAAAGATTAATATTATTATTAATGGAGGTAGATTGTTACAGATTTATAAATTCAAGCTGTAAATTATCAAAATTAAAAGTTTGGAATACAAATAACAATTATATGAGAAGTTTAGACGACACCTGTAGAAAAATCCCTTATATATATATATATATATATATAAACTCACAGAGGTATAAAATGCATTTGAGTTTATTTCCCCAAACGTAATATTTGTATTTTCTTTCTTTCCTAGTCTGACGTCAACTGAAATTTGTTTGTGTCATCTTATTACAATCAGTTCTCTTTTCAATAAATTTAAGAGAAGTCTTTAATTTCTCCTTCTAAATCTATAGTTTATTATTTATAAAAAAAAGCTTCAAAAGATAACTAATGGAAATGTCACAGTAAGAAGTCATAAAAACTCGACAACAAGAAATCTTATGTAGTCGTGTGAGGAAAGTAAGAAAAGAGTTAAACATATTTGAATGGCAACGTGTTGGTTAAGTCAATCCATATTTCTTATCAAGCAGGTATGTTGTCATTGATCTTCCCTTTGAATCTCAAATTTCTCTTAATAACAATTGCAAGGAGATGAGCACTGCATGTTTCTTTCCAAAGTCAGGCTGATCAAATTGATACCGTAGGATTTATTTCAGTTAATAGAGAGAGAAAAATTAAAAATAAAATAAAATAAAATAAAATAAAATAAGGAAGAAGAATGCAACTATTGAAAATAAGGTGGAACCTTATAACACTAGGGCCTTAATTTCAACCTTGAAAAAATCGGCGGCAGAATTAGTGAATTAAATAGAAACTCTGAAGATCGAAATCTTGATGAGGATGATATTATCAACAATCGTATTACTACCTAGAAAAAGGTAGAATTGTTGCTTCGGGTTCTTAGAGAAATTAGCGGATTTTGAAATTTTGAGGAAAGAACTGGATAAAAATCTAGTTAAGAAAAATTTATCCTACAAACTTCGAAGTCATGGTATGAAGGGTTTTTAAATGAGCATAATCATAATGATTTTTCTCCTAGATTGTTTTTAATAGCTTTCTTTTTTTTTTTTTTTTCCGCTTTTAGTTTTGTAAGTTGTTTTTATTTTATTTTATTTTATTTTAATCCTAAGGGAGTTTCTTTTATTACTTAATCAGGATGGATTCTAAATCTCTCTAATTGTGTTCTTTTTATCTTTCTAATAATTTGGGTAGTGGTTTTAGTTCCTCTTCTCCATTTATTTATTGTTAGAAAAAAAAAATTTGCGACAATGGATAACTAATGACAATGTCACAAAATATAAGAAGTCCTAGAAACACGACAACAAGAAGACCCTATATCTTTTAATAAGGAACCAATATGTCAAACGAATAAAACGTATAACAAGAAGTCTAATATCTTTAAGTGAGGAAATTATATATCGAAAGAATAAAACGTAACAAGAAGCGCTGCATCTTTGAGTGAGGAAAGCATATGTGAAAAGAATAAAACGTATTTGAGTTTATTTCTTCAAATGAAATTTGCGTTTTCTTTCTTCACTAATCTCTAGTTAACTGATATTTTCCAAATATCTTTGAATAAATCGTGTGTAGAATTTTTAAACCAGCTAGCTAGCTAGGTTATTAATTAGAGCTCTTGATCAAACTGGCCAATGATGTCATGCGAACGGATTGAATGAGTTTTCTAGATATATAGCTATGAAACATTTTTTTTTAAATTTGTTTTCATGTCTTTAGTTGGATAAATCCTCACGTTTATCATGTTCCATGTTTAGAGAAGTGCACTTAGTCATGTTAGGGCATGCATGTGATCAAATTTTAATCCTTTCAAACCCAATGATGTCATTCAAATTGATTTTTATGTACTTCTTTGGAAATTTATTGATTTTGTGACATACAAAAGACATACAATGGGAGCATTACTTATTAGCTTTCTTTAAATTTGAACGTAATTAGTATATCCTTTCACTCTGACATAAAAATGAAGTTCTTCCCATTATTGTCTTTATTTTTTTGCCCAAATTTTCATCTTTCTCTTTTCATTTTCGGTTGAAGCTTCAGCATACACTCCACAAGACTTTCTAGAGTACCTTGCTCATGTATCCAACTCTATACCTCCCCTCATGAACCCATTTTCTACACTCCAAATGATTCGGCATATTCAACCGTGCTGAATTCATCCATAAAAACTGTAGTTTTTCTTCTCCTTTGACCTCGAAACCATACATTTTTGTATTTTTATCTTAATGACTACTTTTTTTTATTACAGTGATTGCTTATTAGTATGGTTTAGATTTTTTTAATAATAATATTTCTTAAGTATGATTTAGGTCTCTTAGAAACAATTTTTTAAGTATGATTTAGGTTTTTTATGATAATTGTTACATTATTATGATAATTTATTTTTATATTATTATCATTATCATTTTAATAGAAAGTTTCTAATGTTGTTTTTTTTTTTTTTATACAGATATAGTTTCTAAAGTTTAATTGTGATTTGAATTGTTTATTTATTTATGGTAATTACTAGATCATTATATATGATACTTTTTTAAACGTGCTATATTTTTTTCTTTATGATATTACTATATCATTATAACGTTCTTTCCTTATGATAATTAGAACATCATTATGATGTCTTTTTTAGATTTTAAAGTGTTTAATATTTCTTAATAATATTATTTTACTTAACATATTTGCTGTGAAGTTTTTTTAAATATTAAATGTTTATCATAATTAATTTTTTTCATATGTCACACAACTAATATCCATTACGATTCTTTTTTATTTATAATAAATCGAGTATAATGATCTTTTGTTTCCTTTTATAAAATATTTGCTAATATGAAATGTTTTAGAGAATTTTTCTTTCCTCTTTTATCAATTCTTTATTTTTTTTATTTTCAATTCTTGATGAAAGGGTGATATGGTCTTCATAAGTATCAATTTAGACATTCATGCAAATAAAAAAAAAAATGATATTTTTAAAATCATGGTCTTCAATTTAGACATTTATGTGTTTTCTTGATAGTTAAGAAATTTTTAGTTGTTTATACTGGATTAAATAAATCCAGCTAGCTAATTGGTGTAATTTTCATATCAATAAAATCTATTTGAATAAATAAATCCTCGTGTGGCATCTATACAAGTGCATATTTGGCCCACTCAGCGCATGAGCTAAAGTTTTAATAATCCTCTCATCGATTCCACTTATGTCATACTACAATTTTTATTTCATTGGTTTCGTAGGAAATTTATTGATTCTTTGTCACAGAAAAGATAAAACGAGAGCATTACTTGGCTTCTATAAATTTGAAGGCAATTATTTTTCCTTTCATCCTCACACAAAAATGAAGTACTTCACTTTAAATCTCTTCATCTTTTACCAAAATAATTATCATCTTTCTCTTTTCAATTCAAGTTTCAGCCTGAGCACAAACTCATGGAGAATTTCTCCATTGCATTTCCAGTCATGTTTCCAACTCTACTTCCAGCCACGAACCCATTTTCTACACCCCAAATGAGTCATCCTACTCAACTCCGCCATTTCATGGGTAGATGAATTTTCTTGAGAGCCTAAGAAATTTTGGTTGAATTCGTCGTCATATCTTTCGTTGAATAAAAGAAATCCTCTTGTTAATTTGTCCTGTTCCACGTATAGAAAGTGCATTTGGTCAAACTATTAGCTGCTACAAATTTGAAGCCAATTTGTATTAATCTTTTATTCTCACACAAAAATGAAGTACTTCACTTTATTCTCTTCATCTTTTGCCAAAATAATAATCATCTTTCTCTTTTCAATTTTGGTTTCAGCTTCAGTACACAGTCATGGAGACTTTCTCCTTTGCCTTTCCAGTCATGTTTCCAACTCTACCTCCACCCATGAACCCATTTTCCACACCCCAAATGAGTCATGGTACTCCACTGTATTGAATTCATGCATACAAAACAATTGTTTTTTTTTTCTCCATTGACCGTGAAACCATTCGTTATAATCACGCCATTTCATGTCTCCCATGTCCAGGCCACGGTTTACTGTGCCAAGAAACACGGCGTACAGATTAGAACCCGAAGTGGTGGCCATGATTTTGAGGGCCTTCCATATGTGTCCTACTTTAATGTCCCAAAATTTGTTGTGATTGACTTGAGAAACCTAAGTTTGGTTAGAGTTCATGTGGAGAGCAAATCGGCTTGGGTTGAAGCTGAAGCGACGTTAGGCGAACTTTATTATGCGATTGGGAAGAAAAGTGAAAATCTTGGCTTCCCTGCCAGCGATTGTCACACCGTTGGTGTCAGTGGACAGTTTGGCGGAGGTGGCTACGGCTATTTGACGCGAAAATTTGGCCTCGCGGCTGATAATATTCTTGACGCGAAAATAGTCGATGCTAAAGGAAGAATTCTTGACCGGAAATCTATGGGGGAAGAATTGTTTAACAATTCACGGTGGTGGACCGGCAAGCTTTGGAATCGTTGTAGAATGGAAGATTCGACTAGTTCCAGTGCCAACGATGGTGGCTGGAAAAAAAAAATCCTATCGTGTTTAATTGAATAAATAAATCCTCTCGTTTATCATGTACAACATCTAGAAGTGGCAAAATAGCCTTTGGTTTAGAACGGCATGTACATTTTTAAAATTGCCAGCTACAAATAATTTCAAACAAATTGATTAAATTTATATCATGATTCAAATAAGAAAGTATATGTGAAAATAATTTTTGGACCTCTTTTAGAAACGTGGGTGGAAAAAGCTCATTCGTAATTGTTTCAATATTGAAAATTTTTAGCCTCTTGCCGTTTTTCATTTCATTCGAATTTTGTTTGTAGTTGTTAATGTTAGTCTAGAGTTAGTTTTTTTTTTTTTTTTAGATTATCGTCATTTAAACCTTGGTGTCGTTTATCTAGATTGTTGTTGTTGTTTTCTGATTTATCAGTTCCGTTGCCCTCATGTGATGCTTTATGACAATCCTATTTATTCTGTCATTGTCGTTTCTTAAGTTTACGGTCGTTGTCGGTGAATTGTCGTCTCAATTCTAATTGTCTCTTTTTTATTGCATATTTCCCGCGAGAAATTACTACCCGATGAGATATCCAATTTGGAAATTAAAAATTTTTTCCAAAAGAGTGTTTTTCCCGACTTTTTTTCATCATTCCCTCCTTTTGAAAAGGAAAAACTATATCATTTTCAATCTTACTTTGTCCAATATTATTTTGGAAAAAAAGAAACGGAATCTTTTTAAAATCTTCTAACAATACACTACTCCCAATACCATTTCTTTTCATTCCAAACAATTTTTTGTTTTCAAAAAGAAAATTTTAACACATCTAATTACACCATCTTATTCTCAAAATGAAAAGACTTTCTTATTTAAAATAAGAAAATTTTAATTTTTCAAAAATGAACACATGATCCAAACGGACATATGTTGGCAAGTTTCAAAGATATTCCCAGCCCAAGCATTCATAATGACTCTTGATTAACTGTTAAATGTGTAATCCTATATTTCACAGCCTTTTAATTTCATATTTTTGTTTATTATCCGAATTCCAATCCTTGAATAGTGGTTGCAAGGACATTTCCTATTTTATTAATACTTATGCCTCTTCCAAATGCCTTTAAATGAATCAATTAAGCTCAGAGACGCAACTTATAAGTCAGGATATGCTGTTCCCATTTTCGTGTCTTTATGGCCATCCTTACCTTTTTATTTGTCATGTATCATCTAAATTGAATGAACCGATCATGTAAATAAGAGCTAAATACTAAAAATACTTGAACAATTAACTCAAGTATACAAATTTTAATTAAAGGGACAAACAATGAAACAATATTTTAATATGATAACATATCTACACTCTTTTCTTACGTGTTAAACATGTAATAAAAGAGTTTAGGTAATTGATATATTAATTGTAGAGAGATACTTAACAAAGCAGTAGCTCAATTTTTATATGGTGCTAAAAATCTATTCCCTATGAGTTCTATGAGCAAATCAAAAGGAAGTTACTGGTCGACTGAGTTCTATATCTCATGACAACCCCTTCATAATGCAACCCCTTCATGAAGCTAGCAACTCGAAACTCTCCCACCAGATCAAGAATGACGTTAACTAACTAAAACCTGAACTTGTGTACAAGTTAATATAAATAACATTATACAAAGGAAAATTTCTCTTTATTATCGAGACAAATAAAGATTGTTCTTATATTACAAAATCAAAAATCTTAAAATTTCTAATCTGTTATGAGACTGTCGAATTTTTGCCTTATATAGTCAACTTCCTGTGATTCCTTTAAACTGAATTAAGAGAACTATACAAGTGAAAGCTCAAAAAATGTACCATAATATATATATATGGTTCCATGCTAAAAATATTTCTTTTTGACTTTAACTTATACTTCATGTCGTACAAATAAGTACAATACTTCACGTCGTCCTGCATCAACATAATTTTTTAAACTTCTTCGAAGTATAATTATAATAGTAATAACGTAACATACTTTAATGTATCTATATTGTTATTTAAGCAATGCAGTATTTTCTTTTTCTTCTCTCTTTTTTTCTTCCCTCCTTATCTGTGTTTCGCATTTTTCTCTGCTTTCAAAAGGAACTTTAAAGCCACATATTTGTAGGGTTCGTATGGAACTTCGGCGTCTAGTTTTGCTTAAAATGGACAAGATCAGTTAATCTAACCTTGCAACTTTCATGTTATTTTAAAAATGATGAAAGTCTTATTTCATATTATCTGTGGGTACATGATCAATGGGTTGTAAGGGTTTGTAAGATCCCAAACAGCACTGAAATCATAGATTGGACTTGCCCCTAAATCAATTGAACTGATCTTCCCCTTATGGAAGATTGGCATGATGCCGTTAACTTGTCTTGTCTTAATCTTGTTAACTATTTCATGGTCAATATGCAGTATGTCATACTTCAACATAAATTCTCAAAACTATAAAACTGAGACATGTATCCTGATAGCTTTAAAACATGTAGGTCTAGCATCAAGCATGGAAGTATACAATATGTCATACTTCAACATAAATCTTAAATATAGAACTTAAGCATATCATCATGGAACATATCTTCATAAAACATGTGTTTTAAAAACATATCATAAAGCATGTATTTAAAATACAGATTAAAGTCTTGTACTTCTTAAAACATATCATTCTTAAAATAGTTCAAAACTTGCATTGAATTAAACCATTTAAAACTGAAATTTTATAAAACTATTCAAAAATACGTCATATTATTTATGGAGTATATTTCATAAAACATTTAAGATTGAAAACTGTAATTTTTACACTATAGGCGAGATTTGTACTTACTTATTTTCATGCCATGGTATTTTTCCCGCCTTGATCTTTTGGTGAAAAAACAGGCCCACATCCTGTTTTAAGCACCCATAACAAGTGTAAGTATTTAATTTAGCTATATAAATTTCTACATTAGAATCTAGTTAACTATTTATCTATCGTAAATAATTGATCAAGTCATCAGGTTGTTTGGTCTGAGAGCATTGGGCCTACAAGCCCATTTGATTATAGAATTCTATATTTACAAAATTTTCATGTCATAACACTTTTGTGAGAAAATGCTATCTTTTATAGAAATTCATTTTGAGAAAACTTTCTTATGCAAATTTGTGCATTTTAAAGTATTATATAAATACCATGCTTTATTCAAAATCAAATGCACGTTATGAGAGCCCATTAAAATTCTATTTAAAATAAATACATTTTCTAGAAAAAAGATTTTTTTTTTTTCACGAATCTTATAGATCTTAGATATATCTTTAACTTTCATCATTTAACTAAAAACTTATTAAATATTAGACACAATCATTTGCTTAAATTTCATAATTGCATAGTGTGAATTATGGAAAATTCACTATTTTGAATTAATTTCGTAAATCACATAAAACTGTCTCATAACGTTGTTTCTAAAAACTTCTTCATGCATAAAACTTGTAGGTCTCTTCGAGATTTAAATCTTTTATGCTTAGCTTAAAGCCTAATTCAAAATCTAGAGTGCTTATTTTCTATGAAAACCAAAGCTTGGAAAATTTTATAATCAGAAATTTTCCTGTTTTCCAGCAGTTCATAAATTACCATGAAACTGTACTTTAAAGACATTTCCATATAATATCAATTTTCATAAAAATTAATTAAAATTCATTGATCTTAAACTTTCTAGTTTTGGTCAAAACTTAGTTTGGCTTGTATCTTACACCATTCTTTGAAAAATTGAGACAAAATTATTTTATTTTCGATTTGGGACCAATTTTGTAAATCCATATATAACAGTACTTTAAAAGCATTTTTCGTAAAAATCATTTTCACAAAACTTTTAGATCTGATCAAGATCTTAAACTTTCATGTTCTGACCAAAAGCTAATTTGGTCTTGAATTTGCTCGTTTGTATAAAAATCCATGGCCAAATCCTTATTCAAGAAACATTGTTCCAGTTTTGCCCGCTTTTAAAAATAGGCCCTAAACTCCATTTTAACCTTAATTGTAGACAAACAATCTCATTAGACTTGTAGATCTCATCAAGATCTAAACCATTACTGTTTTAATTTAATCTAGTTCGGTCTATAAGATACTCTTTGTTTGGCCAAAACCTGTGGGTAATAGATCCTGTTATCAGGAAATCTCATTTTTTACTGTAGTTTTTAAATCGTCCTAGAAGTCTACTCTAGAGATGTTTTTGGACAAAATTATCTCTGTGAAACCTTTATATTTTTAAAAGATCTGAAATGTTCACGATTTGATAAAAAGCTAATTCGGCCTCTAAGACCCTTGTTTGGACTAAAATCCGTGGCTGGGTAGGTTTACTTTAGTTTCTGTCCAGTTTTGGAAAATGGCTTGAAACTTGGTATTAAAGTCCGAATTTGACGATCTCTATTTAAGAAAGAATTGTTCCTAACATCGGGATAAAAACTTTTTAGTTGGTGATGAAAGCTAAAAACATTGTTTACATGGTCGTTGGAACATAAAATCGTGACTGAAAATTTGGACAGGTTTTGAAACTGTTTGTTACTTGGTTTAGACACATCTAAACGTGTTTCTAGTGTGTGAGCATAACTAAAAATAATCTTGAACTTAATTACCCTTAGATCTAAATCCATTCAATGTAAAAACTTAAATAAGAAAAACATAAAACTTATTACAACCCAATAATAAATTCCAATACATTGGTTCTAAGGATAAATTAGTGCTTGAAACTAAGAGGATGAGTATAGGAGATTTTACCTCAAATAATCCTCTAGCTTTTAGTATGTGGGAGGTGCTGGAGTTTTAAGAGTGTGAGGGGGGAGAGTGCGACGTTTTTTGGTGAGAAAAATAGGAGAAAAGTTGCAAACATAAGCAACTAATGGTTGGTTCCTATTTATAGACAAATTCCCAAATCTTAACTTTTCATCTTTGCTTAAGCCTCACAAATCATGACTCAAGAAGCTAGACATGGACAGAAAACTCCAACAAATTCCTCCGGAGGTTGCTTGTTCAAATGGAGCAAATTTTGTGCAATAGTTTGCATTAAATGCACATCCCATTATGGCTATTATTCATAACATCACCTAAAATTTTTACCACAAAATTTTGACACCTATGCTTTGATGTAAGGAAGGATGTCTCTTGGCTTTGTTAGCCTTCTAAAAACCGTGGGTTGGCTGCTGTTGATAAACTGAAAATGTAGCTCAATGCTTGTTCTTCAGTCTAAATTTTATCCAGCAATATTTCCAGCAGTATTTTTAGACAATGTAAAATGTCCATTTTTACTCACTACAACAAAAGCATATGTCTATAGCATCGAATGATAGCGTTTTCAAAAAGCGTTACCTCTACACGCTTTAACCAATTGAGGCTTGGGGGATTTAGCCCCTTTTTTAATTTTATTTTTTTACTCTTTTTCCTTAAAAGTACGTGCCTAACATTCACTCCAAATTGACCGTCTCTTTCTTTATCCTCTCTCTCTCTGTTTTTTTTTTATTTTTTTTATTTTTTTTGACAACTTCAAATTAATGTTAACGTGATTGAATGTTTCCTTTTTAGTTTTTTTTTCCCCTCTAAATCCAAATTAAATATCAAGTACAATAAACAAAAAAAAAAAAAAAAAGTACAAAAACTCACAAAAACAAGATCTGCTTAACGAAACAAGAGAACTCCCCTCATCAAAAGCATTCAGCGCTTATCTTCCTCAAGCCCCAAAATTTTCGTTCAAGCTTTGATGAATCTTAACACCCAGAAATTTCCCTAAAATTTTTGCGAGCCCATGATTTCTTCTCCCTGTTCTGAACTCTATTGCAGTTTTCATATGTTGAGAATCTATCAATTCGTCTCTGCCTTTAGAAAGAAAATTTTCTGAAGAAAAATCTCTCACTTCCTCCCTCATTCTATTTTCCCTTAATTTCCCCTAGACAAAATTGGATGCCGACCACCCCATAGAATCGATTTTTGGTGCAAGTTGTCTACCATCCTCGATAACCAAGTTATGCATCTTCGTTGTATATGAAAGGGGGGAGATGAGTGTGCACTGAAAGGTAATTGAACTTTTTTTTTTTAATTTTGTTTCTTTTGTTGAATAAAAATACCAAATCTACCCGGCACATAATTGTCAAAACCCCTGATATTGTACACACACACATTATTACTGATATACGTGAATTCGGGCTCCTATATTTGCTATTTGGGTTTTTTTTTTTTTTTACACTGGTTATTAGATCCATATTCATTTTGGATGCATTTGATTATTGGACTGCTCTCGTATAATTCGGAGAATGCGAATTTTTTTCTAATATAGTTTTTTTTTTTTTTTTTTTGGGTGCTTACTTAGGAGTGAAGCTCGTGGATCAGATCACCAAGGAGTGGGCTAGTAGGGTAGTGTCTTATTACTGACAAGAGATTGGAATGAAGTGAAACGACAGTAATAAGACACTAGCCCACTAGCCCTCTTCTTGGTCCTCACCCGCATTTCAAAACGTGACGCCGCAATTTTCTGCAGTTCGTGGCAACTCTCTGCCTCCCCTACCTTGGCTACTGTTAGGCTTGTAATGTCCAAGGTCACACCATCACATGGTGTCCCACTTTTTGCCTAATGGTAACTCTGACTCAGGCTCCATGGCCGCCATGTGCTCACAATGTTGCCACTAATACTACCAACAACCACAGTTGGCTTCTTGATAGTGGGGCATCACACCGTGTTACCTCGCCTTCCTATTATCTACACTGGTTCCACTACTCTTTCTACACCTACTCATACTTTTTCTTTATATAATGTTCTCTGTGTTCTTACCATCCAAAAGAATATTGTTTCTATATCTTAGTTTTGTAACTCTAACAATGTCTCTATTGAATTCTTACTTACTACTTTTCCTATGAACCAATAATGCAAGAAGAAAGAAGAAGAAGAATGACATGAATTAGAAACGATCATACATTAAAAGCTTTTGACGAGTAAAACTCGCCTAACAAATCTCATGGTGATGATGATCCCCGAGAATTATCATTGTTGCAAGAACACACAAAACATTGTAGGAAAATATATAGAAAGTAAAGAACACAGAGATTTATAGAGGTTCACCGCCTAAAAGCTAGTTATGTCCTTTCTATCACTCGGGAGTTTCACTATATTCCAGTTATGATTGAACTAGTCAATTTGGAAGGACTGTTATTATGAGACTGCAGTATTGGTGATTGTCTTGAATGGTTTTTAGTGCTGTATTGTTGCTTTGGCTATTAAAGTTTTGTGAATACCAATTGTAGCTAAAGCAACTCGTTTGTTTTATCAGAAACAGTTTCACTACTGTTACTAGTAGCTGAAGTATATTATTATTAGCCGTGCGGTTTAGTCATCGTTATAGAGGAAATGGTGTGATAATATTTTACCAATAATTTCAAGTGTTTTTTTTTATAATATTCTAATCATATGAAGTATTTAAAATAGGATTTAACACACTTTGCTTAATAGGGAGACTGATCCTTGCAACTCTGTATTTGTCTACGACACGAGGTAAGTAAAAACTTACTCAACCGTGTTGCAAGGATTTGATTTGTTACCTATTATAATAACATAATATTTATTAGTATGTTCTATGCTTCTCTTATCTTTTAGATTTGAATAGGCGAACAAAAAAAAAAAAAAAAAAAAAAAACTTGAAGCTCCGAGGCAAAGGGGGCTGTCCAGAGACAATGGGGAAATGAAGTTCAGAGGCAAAGGGGACTTTTCCCAAACTAAAGCCAGCCAGCTCAAATGAAACTTTTTTTTTTTTTTTTTTAAATAAGGTTTCCTATTGTATCCGGAGATGAGTATAGGATACACAGCGTGTGTTATATTTACTGAATGTTATAAATTAAATGGCAAACTTATATAATTCAGAGCATTTCACGAGCACTACAATAGACTTGTCATCGTGCATTGTTTTTACTACTGAACATTTGCTCACTAGTGTCCTTGTAATGTAGATAATGACTCTTCTGAGTAGATCTTAGAGGTTGGCTGGCGCTCTTCGTGCTCATGATATGATGCATATAGAACGAATGACTTGTGGCTTATGTTCTGAGTCTTACTACTTTATAGTGATGTACATAAGAATGTGTATGTATATGTAATTAGGTTTTGTTTAGAAAATAGGCTTGTACCTTTTCGATATGTAAATATAATTTATAAATGTGTAAGTTTGGTCAATGAGGAAGTTTTAGTATGTTATATTGTTTTATAAAAGTTTAAATTTGCCCGCTATTTTTTATGAAAATTATGTATGATACGAAATAAAAAGCTCTCTTTAGTGTTAATTAGAAGATATTACAATTACGTAAGAGGGGTGTTACAGGTTTGATGCCTCTAGTCGACCAGTCTAGAGACAGCTAGGGTTTGCCGGAAAGTAGAGAGAGAAAGGGGATCCCATGAGCATGTTGCTCTGATACCATATATAATTTTGAAAAATATGGCATAGCCTTTCCATTGATAAAAGAAGAACATTCAAACTTTCCTAATCTGCACGATTATCTTAAATAAAGACTTTACAAATCAAATAAATTCAATATCTGAACTAGAAAACTAACTAGATAATTATACAAATAATAAATACAGTTATTTACATTCTCGAACAATGTTTATCTTTGTTCATTGAATAGTAGTTATTATTATTATGTCCTTTGGTTATCTTTGTTATATACACGAGGTCATGAATACCTTCTAATTACTTAAAACAAACCATTACAAACATTTAGTTGGTTCGTTTTTCCAATTTGTCCCTCAGTTTATAGATTTTGTTCGTAGCATTGACTTTTTTGAAACATTTGACATTCAGTTTTATCATATAAAACATATTACAAAGGAAAAACGACAGCTTTGAGGCAATGTTCACATTATGGAACTCCAAGAAATGTTTGTACTGTGTTTCTTCGGATTAGAAAATTCAAAGATTCAAGCAAAAAAACTAAAGCTTGCAAAAAGCTCAGTCTGTGTTTGCTGTTTCAAAATAACATTGCGACAACAAATACTTAAAAAAAAAGAGAGAGAAAAGAAAAAAGACGTTAACACAAATATTATTCCTAAATTTTAGGCTTGTTTCATAAGTTTTATTTTAGTACATTTTGAGATGAGAAGTCAATTTCGTAATGAAATGAGAATTCAATTTTTGTGTTCAAATGAAAAATTATTTCGTTTGATTCTGAAATGGCATTTGTAGTATGAATATGGTTTATGAAGAAAAAAATTCTGTATTTTTGTAACCAAACATAAATAAATGTTAAGAATAAATTAAATAAAAATAAGTAAACAAGTTAACGGTCCGAAAAGTCGGGTCGTTACAAATGGAAACTAAATATTAAAAATAGTTAAATAATTCACTGATGTGTCAAAATATAATTAAAGAGACAATTAATAAAACAGGAAAATAAGACATCATATTTCAAGGAAGAAAGTGATCCAAACTAAAACCCCAGATAACCCTCAACTAGAATTAATAGGGCATTTTCGACAATTTCTTTTTCTAGTTTGACTCATTTACCCATTTTGATTGGTAGGCAAAAATCTCACTACATTTTCATGCCATGAATCGGAACCTCAGTGACTTTTGAGGCATTTTTCTGTTTGTCCCCCCCCCCCCCCCCCCCCCTTCAAATTTGCAACCTTGCCCAAGGTACACGTCACATTATGCTTTTACATACTCGTGGTTGACATAGGACCACTTCTCAAATATATATATATATATATATATAACTTTCAATGTAAAACAAAGAATAAAGAAAATAAAACAATATTAATAACAACTTATGTTATATGTTGGGAACTTGAAATGAAAGCAGTTGAGATAAATGGTCAAAAGACTCGTATTTTATATGATAGTATTATTAAGTGGCGGCTCTTTTCATTGTTCAAGCAATATTGATTGACTTAGCCCACTTTTTAATTAATTATATATTCACTTACACGGCTTTTTTGATTGTTTCTGCATCAGAAAAAAAGAAATTTGGTTAATCTTTTATTTTTTGTGTTGGCCAAAAACTCTCTCTCATATATAATATATATTCTCATATAATATGTTATAGTCATTTCCAAATGTCAACGAGCCAATTCCATTGCAAAACTTACTCCATTCTCTCTCTCTCTCTCTCTCGATATTAAATCTATTTCATATATAGAAAGGAGAGTTGCTTTACTATAGCTCATCTCACATGTACACTGTTTAAACTTTCGTCCATCTATTTTGACACTTTTTTTTTTGTTTTTTATTTTTTGTTTTTTGTTTTGTGTGTGTGTGTGTGTGTGTTTTTTTTTTTTTTTTTTTTTGCTAGCTGGGTTTACTCTTCCGCTGTGCAGATTGGAGGTTTTGGCCCATTTCCCTATTCTGTCTTTTTCAATTTATGCGTTTCTTTTATTTTTTCCCCACCTTCGTTAAACTCTTTATTTTACATTTTTTAAATGCCTTTTCAGATAATTTTTTCTTTTAACTTGTCCAGTATATAATTTGTCTCTAATATATCTTTACTAATATATTTCATTTATTATCCTCTTAAATATTATATTATCCATGTGAATATTTTAATTATCTTTTGTTTTAATAACATATTGAAATAAATTTTATCAAGTATATTTATACTTTAAAAATTATTTCCTTTTACTTCGAATTATTTTTCGTTCCATATATCCCTAACTTTTTTTTTCTATTTTCTTTGGCTCATGAATTCATTGTTTTTCTTTAAAAATAATACACGTCTTCATTCCAACCAAAATACATATTTTGATTAAAAAACATATTTTGATGTCCATCTTAAAAAAAAAAAATTAATATACTACATGTGAAAATGTTTTTTTTTCTCCTCCCAAATACATTCTAACTAAACATTTTTTTCATTATGTTTTAAAAATTTTAAAAACCAAATCGGCACATCAATTTTTCTCTAATATGTCTTTACCAACGTATTTCTTTTATTATTCTCCACAATATTATTTATGTGGATTTTTAAGTATATTTTGTTTTAATAAACAGTTACTCTATCTAGTTTTTTTTTTTATCAAAAAAAAAAAAAAAACTTATTAAGTGTTTGTTTTTAATTTTCTTGTTAAATATTTTTTTATGTACCATCATAAATGCTTTTTCTTAATTGTCATATAAAAATGATTGTTCTCAAATATGCTATAAGATGGAGACACACATTACTATACATTTTCATACATCTATTTAGTTATTAAAAAACCTATTTTTTATTTTTATCTTTAAAACATTTTTTTCTTTTATATCTTTTACTTGCATTCTTTACAGATTCATATTTTTCATATAATCTTACAAGTCATTTTCTCTTTAAATTGCCTCCATTGTTCCTTTCTTTCACTCATCTAAAAGTTTTATAATGTGAATTTTCTATATATATATATATATATATATATATTATGTTTAATCTATTGTATTGTACATGTGCACATGTTCAAATTTAAATTTGATACATTTTTTAAAAAAAATTTAATGAGTTTATTCATTTCGTGTGGACTATTATTATGGGAGGCTAATGTTTAACTAATAAGATTAGATAGGAGTAAACATAATTGTGTAATATTTGAATATTACTATTTGTATTTTTGAACTTTGAGCGTTAACAATACCGTAATAGTTTTTAACTAAATAAATAAAAATTATACGATGGTTGTTTATGTTAACTGCATGTTAATAAATAATTAAAATTAGTAACTAAAATTTAATTTTACTAAATAAAGTAGAAAAAATAATAGCATGATGATCAAAATTTTAACATACGTATTGTGTAATGACCCGACTACATATGCTGTTACTATGCTTACTTAAATTAAATCTCAGTTTTAAATACTTAAATCACTTAAAATTTTAGAATAATTTTTTTTTCAACACCATATAAATAGACTAGTCCAGGTAAACTTTCCGTGCATACATATTACTTGTTTTCCAAAATATAAAGACATACATATTCCTTATATTTAACTCAAGTGTTCAAACATCATATATATAGTATAACACAATTTATTTAAATATATATACATTTTTGGTTCAAAAGAGCTTGCGGAAAAAAATTTACGTAGTGGTATCCCGCACTGCCCTTCACTTGCCACGTCATCTTTATGACCCACCAATTAAGCTGCAGGCTTTTTACCTACAGTATGAAATATACTAATGAGCCTATGCTCAGCAAGTACAAACTTAATCTCACAAAGCATAACAAATATCACACAACTTATGCACGAACCATTTATGGTCAATTATGAATCTCTTATACTCCATTATAGACTTATTATCTTGCTTAACATATGGGCCATTTGTATACGTACCAAATGCGCACAATCCACAGAAAGTTAGGGTTTGCAAAGTCCCTAACAATTCTGGGAATCATATACGTAAACCTTCACGATCTGCGGAAGGTCTTAGCATTTTAAAACATACATAATCCTCTATGATTTGCGAGAGGTTGGTACAACACTTTATTTGTCTTGATTTAGTCGTAGCCTTGTTATTTAACTCTTGATGAGGATACTTAAAATTATGCTTCCACATGAAGTCTTTAACAAAGACTAGTTTCAAGACTAAAATTCTTAATTTGTGATCTTATTAGTCATGATGCATGTGATACATAAATATAGCATGACATAAAGATCAATGGCATAAAACAATTTGTGGTATGTTTATAAAACATGGTACTATTTTAAAACATGACATTATCGTAAACTATGGCAAGATAGTAAAGTGTAGCATTATTGTAAAACATAGCATATACATGCTCATGGCATATTGGTAAAAATATGACATATATATAAATAGGGCATATCATGACATATATGTAAACATGTCATACTTGAAAATAATTTACTATTTTTCATACTATAAGTGAGGTTTGTACTTACTAATTATCCTAAGCTCTTGTCCTATCATACAAAAAGGCGGAGGAACATGCTATATTCCTTCTAAAGTTGGATTAATGGTGGCTCTAGACCTTAGGATGAGAAAATTTTCTTCTCCACACTCTCCACGAACAACCGGCCACTCTATCTTTTTTTTTTTTTTTTTTCTTCTTTTTCTAAGGCTAGGGAGGGAAAGTTTGAAGAGAACTAGAAATTGGAAAGTTCAACTAAATGGTTCTAGTTCTACATATAACCCCTATTTATAGATGGAAATTTTCAAAATTTCCACAATTATTTTTTTTTCTCAACTTTCTTAGAATTGCATATTTGGCCCTAGAGACAAAATATTTGCCTTTTAATCCCATCAGGTGGCCGGCCGTTGGGAGCTTAATCCACCAAAAATCTTTTCATACTCACCCACTTAATTCTTTCCAATATTTCAAAAATTCCCAAAATTCACATAATTATCTTTACTTGGCCTCCAAGTAATGCCATGTTTGGCATTCCCTCCCAATACATAGTCCATTTTCTTAATAATCCATATAGTACCAAAACTGTTTTAACTATAAGCAATACAGTCATACTGAACTGCAGTTCTGAATTCATCTGCATTTAACTGGACCGCGTATAGATTTTTCTTAAGACTTGGACCTACTTAGCCTCATTGCTCCAAATATTACTCCTGATTATTCTAGAGCAATCTCATACCTCATTCTTAATTCTGCATCCATAATAACAGTTGGTCACAGTATAATTTCAATACTGCTTATTATACTGCAGTACCGTCTTACATAGGTCATGAATTATCCTGGTCATACATATGCTAGAACAAAAACATAAATCATCATCGAGTCTTACGATACTATAAGAACTCAAATATATTCTGATAATAAAATTATGAATTTTATATTGACATTCATATGAAACATCACATAAACACACAGTACGGACTTAAATTCCTTTATATATAAGGGAATCACAAGTCCATCAAAAAATTCGGTTATTACATATTGAGCGGACAAAGTTACTCCCACGTGCGTAGCACATGGCTAACAACTGGTTTCATATAATATGTGAGTCATTTCCAAATGTCAAGGAGCCAATTCCATTGCTTAACTTTCTTAATTAGTGTAATGCCCCTCCTGAGCTAACGGCTCGAAAAGAACGTTAGCTTAATTAAAACTTCAAATTAAACAAAAATAAATATTACGCAGTTGAAAAAAAATTCTATTCATCCTCAAGACAAAAATTGTCCTTATTATACAATAATCTCAAATCTTAAAAATAACGAAACTTGTCAAGGGACCTTGGAACCTCTAACTTAGTCAACCTCTTGACTATACTGACCTTGCAAACTGCATCACAAGAACAATTTGAGCGAAAAGCTCAGCAAGTATACCATATAACTATTTCACATTAAAATACTTCTTTTTAACTTGTATATGGCCCTTTAGTATGATGTTAATTTTGTACCATTAGAACCATTTCTTTTCTGTGAGTTCTTTTTTGGAACTCTTTTCCTCAAGGATTTGGCCCTTTAATCTTTATCTGAGTTGGTTTTAAAAAAATATGAGATTTCACACCACACATAAATATAAGTTCTTTCAATCTCTTTGAATTAATCATGAAAAACAATAATAAATAACAAAACTGAAAATATGTTTCAAAACATAATACTATTCAGGTGATACAATGAAAAGTATACTTACATTCACTAGCTACTTGTTAGATAGTATAAACTTTTTTTCTCTCTCTCTCTCATTGCCTCTAACATTTCCATCTCTCTCTATTTTTTTTTTTTCCTTTCATTTCTTGTTCCACTTTTTCTTATTCTGATGCATAGTTAGAAATTGGCTTCAACGGTACGGCAATTTACATATATGTAGGATCACAAGTTGACGGCAAGCACTTGGATGGCAACCATACAAGCAAGCAAGTTGTCACATTCTCCTACAACTCAAGCATGACATGTCCCATAAAGAATAACATCAGCAAAGCTATTTACTAGCTAGCTAAAATGAGGTGGCCTTAAATACTACATGTAGCATACATATGAAAAAGTCTTGTAAAAATCTAACAACTCATTCTACATCTGAAAATTGAAAGCGTCATCAATCCTTACTAATTATCTTTTTTTTTTTTTTTTTTTTTGCCTTTAAAATAAGCTTGTAGCTCTAACTTAATCGGGTATTACAATTAGGAATTCGAAAGTGAAAGCAATATTTAATATAAACTAACGGATATACAATTTTTAAGCTCAAAGACGTGTATATTTATGTATATGTATGTATGTATATTATGTTACAGTCAAAATTTTGAGGGTAAAACTCAAAAACTACCATAACAAATTTATTTAATGAGTTTTGACCTTGATAGCTAAGAAAATTTTTGCTGTTTTTTATGTTGTTTATTAATTGAATCAACAAATCCTCTTGTTTAGTAAGTTCTGTATAGAATTGTCAAATAGTCTTCCGTCAATAATAAAATGACAAAATATACAATAGAAGCATTTCTTATTAGATATAAAAGACTAGGCAATTAGTATCATTTCACTAACACACATTTTTATATATCTGTGGCAGAACGAACTGGTCAAGAAATAAATGAAGTGCTTTTTGCGTTCTATTGTTTTTGTTTTTGTCGTTTTTTCATTTTATTTGCCAAAACAAACTGATAAAGAAATAAAAGAATATTGCTAGATTTTCTCAAAAGTTATAAGATGTGGTTTTGGAGGTGAAATGTTTTTTATGGTCCAATTTATGGGGTTTGAATTTTTCTTCCTTTTGGGTTTCTCTTCCTCTATCTCACATATTGTAAATTTTGGTGCTAGAGGTTTAATAAAATCTATGGGTGCAAAAATATGTTTCAAAGGAGAGATCTGACTATATGATATAAAGTGCTTTGATTATAAGAAGTCCGAAACATATTAAATTTGTTGATCTCAAAGGAGATAAAAAATGTAATTGAAGATTTGAATTAGGACCTCTTGATAGGATTACATCATTTTACTAACTCATCTTAAATGTTTAGATGACTAGAAAGTGAGCCAACGATAACTTTTTTATTCAAACAATAGTTTTATACAGAAAAATCATTAGTGTAAGAAAGAGAATTAAAAAAGTTTATCCATCTAAAGGTTTCGTAAAGTTCAAACTTGTATGCTAATATTTTTATTATTTTTAATATGGATCAAGTTATATAAAATAGATTCAGATGATGTAAAGTGCTTTGATTATAAAGTAATTAGGAGATTTGAATTGAGGACCTCTTGATAGGATCATGTTGTTTTACTAATTCATCTTAAATGTTTAGATGACTAGAAAGTGAAATAATGACAATTTTTTTATTCAAACAATAGTTTTATACAGAAAAATCATTAGTGTAAGAAAGAGAATTAAAAAGTTTATCCATCTAAAGGTTTAGTAACGTTCAAACTTGTATACTTATATTTTCATTATGGATCAAGTAAAATATCTTTAATCTAATGGTAAACTAATTCTGAATTATTGTTTATGCAATATTTTTAGTTTGCTTGTAAATAATTTTCTAACATTGTGTATGAGAGCTTATGATTTTTTATTTTGAATAATTTCTTCTAAACGTTTGGATTGATTTTTTCCTACGTTTTTAAAGTCATAATATACACATTCATAATTGCGTACTTAAAAAAAAATTACATACTTTACTCTGTACGATAGAAGGCTAGTTCGATAATATTAGTAATTTATATCTGTAATATAAGTTATTAATAAATTAATTACATATATTTAAATTGAAGGAATCTAATAATAATAATAATAATAATAATAATAATAATAATAATAATAATATACTCGTCGTGTTGGTCCATTGTCATGTCTAATGAGCCGTTTTGTGTTTGACACATTCCGTACTTGTGTTTGTTGTTGTCATATGTCATGTCGTGCCATTTTAACGAGCTAATTAAAACCATAAGTCCAGGTTGGTTGTCGTCATATGTTTACTAGTTGTTGTTGTCATATGTATTCAAATATACATATTCTGTTTCGCGCTATCCCGTTTGGTTGGTGACCTAACCCAATTGACTTCTCCAATTTAAATTCTAAAAGGCAAATTTTAATTCTTAAACGATTAAAAACGATAATGTTTCAAAGGCACAGGATATTTGTAATGGATAAACATGCATTTGCAAAGAACTGCAATAACAATATCACTACAAGGGACTATTTGTCAAAGGTTTTGCTTTGCTTTTTGTAAGTAGAAGAAGATATGTAAAATTGGGTACTTTTAAGTAAGTATTTCAGATCATAGTTTAAAAAAAGTTTTAAAATGATTTTAAAATTTTTATTTCTACTTTTATGAGTAAAAATATTACAATAATTAAATCTTTTGATTAATGTTTTACTAACACTCTAATACAAGTTTCGAAGGCCTCGTTTGTTTTATGAGTTCAAATTCAAAATTTTCATCTCAATTTTTGTATTTTTCTGAAAAAGTTTTTTGTCTTTTCTGAAAAAGTTTTTGTCTTTTTGAAAAGTCAACAAAAATTACTATTGAAACTTAAAATTTCCAACTCAAACTCATTTACCAAACGAACCCGAAGTTTATTTAGAAAAGTTACATTTTTTACTTTGACTGAAAGCTCTTTTGAATTTAAAAAGTACTCTTGATAAATCATCAAAACACTTGAAGAAGCAGCTTCTAGAATCGTAAAGTGGAAAACAACTTCTAAAATACCTGCAGGCACAATAGCAATTGAATTGAATACTATGTTCAGCTCCATTAATGAAAAAAAAAAAAAGTTGATATTTTCAAAGGGTTACACATGACTTCAAAAAATAGTTTCAAGCTTAGAAAAACATATAAAGAACAAAAAATATATATGTATATATCGTGATGCAACGTACACTACATACATATCTTCTAGATAGTCTAAAAAAATTCATGCAAATATAAAATTTTTTAGATTTCTGAAAGTGGCTATGACTTAAAAAAGAAAAAATAGTTTCACTCTTAGAAAAACATTTCAAGAACGAAAAAAAAAAAATCCTGATGTAACGTACACTATATACATAGCTTCTAGTGTAGCCCAAAAATTCATGCAAAAGCATAATTTTACAGACTTTTGAAAGTAGGTATGACTTAAAAAAAGCAAAATAGTTTCACACTTATAAAAAGAACGAAAAAAATAAAATATTATGATGCAACGTACACCACACATAGCTTCTAGATAGCCTAAAAAAATTCAAGCAAAAAAATATATTTTTTTTAGCACAAAATCTAAAGCTCACTCTACCAAAGTATGAATTTTCACTCTAAGTTTTTCACAGTGAGTAATTCATTACGATAAATAGGAAGTTTATAAGAGCAATTCACACTCTCGTACTCTCTCCATTTTTTTAAACCTCTCTCATCATAATTCCTAATAATGACGCCCCCTTTTTATTAAAAGCAAAATAGGACAATCAAAATTTCATGTAAAATACCTAAGATCAATCCTCATTTGTCTTTGCATGAGACATTTCTACGTAGAACATTAGTTAGACTCCACAACTTAACACCCTACTCACATCAAGGTGGCTTTGCCGGTGTCTTTTTTTGTGTACCCATTAAGTTCAGACACTATTTTCTTACGTTAGAAATATAGTTCTAAATAATAATTTTTTCGTTAAACTAAAATGAAAAAGAAAAAAGTTCTTGATTCGATATTATGTGACCATACCATAATGATTAACTTATAATTCATGGATGGTATTCACTTCTTCCAGCTGTGATATGTTATGTTCACGAACAATTCCCAGAAAAAGGCTTCTAACAGATTAAACAACAAAAAAACATATCTGACCCTGAGATCAAAGAAAACAAATTCCAAGAACTTGATGTCAGCAATTTACACTGTTTCTTGGCCATCCCTGAGATCAATATACTAAACCTCATAATTTTGTACAATCTGACCCAAACACGTTTTTTACAACAAGAAATCTAGGTCTGTTGTTATCATTTTTTATTAGCTGTCTCTCCATTCCTTATTTATCATGTCATTTAAATTTAACAACTTGACTACATAAATAGAAATTGAATCAAAATTTAATTAAAGGAAAAATCAATAAAACAGAAAAATAATGTAATCCTAACTAAAACCCCCAGATATCCTCAATTATAACGAACAGGGCATTTTCGACAATTTCTTTTTCTAATTTGACTCATTCATTTTTCATGCCACGATCCGAATCTCAGTGACTTTTAACACTTCTCAAATAAAAATAATAATAACAATCATTCATTCAAAGTAAACAGAGAATAAAAAATAAAGAATAACAACATATGTTACATGTTGAGAATTTAAAATGAAAGGCGCAGTTGAGATTAATCTTCGCATATTATTATTTTTTTTAAGTTCAAAGATTCATATATTATACAATAGTCAATTATTAAACCGTGGCCCTTTGATCAATTATTCAAACAAGATTGGTTGGGTTAGCCTATTTTTCTGTCAGTTATATATACATATATATATTTCATTTTTGCTGCTTTCCTGATAGCTTCTACGTAAGGATGACAATGTTCATGACATTATCGACATTTCTAAGACATTATCCATATTTTAAAGTCTCAACATGGATAACATGGGTAAGGTTATTTCTTCTCGGAATATCAATCAAATGTCTACAATGTCAAAAATATCTGGAATATCCATGAATATCCGTGAATATCCAGAATATATTTAGATATTTTCACAAAATGTCCAAAAACTTGGGGATTTTTTTTTTTCAAAAATTTCAATTTTGTCACACATATTTTTTATTATTTTTTAATATGAATAAAATGTGACAATATGCTAAACAAGATGAAGATCATGGTTGTAATATAGCAGGTGAGGGTATTAGGCGATTGGAAAATAGCATATAAGAAGATGTGTTGTGACTTAAATAAGTCAAACGAATGAGGATTCACCTTAAGCTTTAATTTCATAAGCTTAAGAATTAAGCAAAGTTCATATGACTATAATCCTACTTATGGTTCTCAAATGGTACTAGTTTAGAAGTACAAAATTGAGATTTTTTTTTTCCGATATGTTGGTATATCCTCTAAATTAATATTGAGATGTTATTACATACCTATCAAAACTACTCATCAAATAGAACAAATAAACAATATCCAATATATGGGTTAATAGTTGATTGTGACCCTATATTATGTTGTATTCGTTTATAAATATTCTTTATTGCGCTATCTCGTTTGGTAGGCCACCTAACCCCAATTGACTTCTTCAATATGAATTCGAAAAGTAAAATTTTAATTTTTAAACGATAAAAAAATGAGAATATGTTCCAAATGCACACAACATAATGAATTAACATGCGTTTACAAAGAACTGCGTCAACAATGTTTTTATAATTTCTTTCTAACGTATAAGTAAAAGTGTTAAAATAAAGAATGTACGTTTAACTAACACTCTTATATAACTTTCAATGTGTACTCAGAAATGTCACATTTTTATTTGATTAAAAACTCTTCTAAAAAAAAAAAAAACTTATGATATCTCATCAAAAAAACTTGAAGAAGCAGCTTCTAGAATCAGTAAGTGAAAACAACTTTTAGAAAACTTACCACTATAGCAATTGAACGCCAATTCGGCTCCATTTAGAAAAGGGGGGAAAAAAAAAAGCTGATATTTTTCAAAGGGGATATAAACAATGCTCCCGTCAAATGGAAGTGGGTATGACTTGTATTTAAGAAAGAAAAATAGTTTCACGCTTAAAAAAACATTTCAAGAACGAAAAATAAAATAAAATATCACGATGGGATGTACAACACTACCAGAAAGCTTCTAGATAGCCTAAAAATAATTCATGCAAAAACATTATATTTTTAGCACAAAATCTAAAGCTTACTCTACCAAAGTACGATTTTTCACAGTTAATAATTCAAAAAAAAAAAAAAAAAAAAACTATGGCAAAAAATTTTGGAAAAAAAACAGAAAAAAAAAAAAAAAGAAACCAAAATTTGAATCTTACAATTATTGATGCATCAAAAGGGAGCCCACATGTGCCACCAAGTGCATGTGAGCTTCGCTTCAGGTTTTTGGGATATATTTTTTATTTTTTATTTTTTATTTTTTGCAACTCAGAAACTGGTACTTGCAAATGATGAGTCGCCATTTTTTTTAATTAGTTGCTATAGCAATTTGTACAAACAAACTTCCTCTTTGTCCATATTCCAATTGTGCCGATCCACCACGTCACGCAACCTCTAAATTATGGGCCTGTGGGAGTCAATCTCTTGCCAGCATTAGTAATTTTCAAGAAACAGAAATCCTAATTTTTTGAAATCTTTTCAAAAACGATCTGATTTTTTAAAAAGGTCAGAAATGGAGTTATAACAAATTAAAAATATAAACATGTTAAATACCTTAATATATCAACTCATAATGACAGGTTTAATATATTATTAGAATAATTTTCTACGGATTTTCATTAGGTGATATATGTAATTGGTGTGAATTCTTAAATTAATTGAAAGTGTTTAAGGGTGATCACTTAAAAAAACATTTAAAAATGCTACGAAGGAGAAATTAACAACTTTACAACAAGTGCTAAAGTAATTTTACACCCTCTTTAAACAGTGCCAAAGATATTGGATTTCGAATAATCGGAATGACAAATCAAGTGAAAAACTTGAAAATTATGCACTTACTCATTAAAAAAAAAAAAAAATGAAGATTCTGTTTTCATGACGATATTGATTAAATTGAAGGAACTTAATAATATGCAAAGAGCATAATTACTGACTTAGAAAATAAAAATGCCCATAAATTCCATGTTCAAAAGTAAAAGGGTTTAAAAGAGTATTAAGGAATCCAAATTTAGTATGAGCATTTTGACTTGCGTTGTTTCTTTTTACGTTATTTTGATTTAGTCTGCAATTGAAGTTGGATTATGATTTTTCTCTTTTTAATAAATTTAAATAGAGACTTTTATTTTTTAGGTCATCCTCTCCATTTATTTATTTATTTATAAGAAGTCCTATATCTGAGTGAGGGTAATATCTTGCTACACTTTAAAAAGGATGCTTCCCCTCAATTGTCGACAAATGGCGGGTTCAATGTCCGTTATATGGTAACTTTCTTTTTTTTGGGGTAAAAAAAATATTTTTTAATTTTAATCTAGTTAATTAATTTATTATTTTTTGGTTTTGTTTTGTTTTGTCTATATTGTAGATATGAAGCGCGCCCAGTCCAACTAAATATATACAGTATAAAACATAGCAAGAAGTCCTATATCTTTGGGTGAGGAAAGTATATATGAAAAGAATAACGTATTTGAATTTATCTCTTCAAATACGAAATTTATGTTTGCTTTAATTCTCCCTGATCTCTAAACTTATATTTTTCAAAATATCATTGAAGAAAGCGTGTGTAGAATTTTTAAACCAGCTAGCTAGGTTATTAGAGCTCTAAATAAAACCGGCCAATGATGTCATGCAAACGGATTATATGAGTTTTCTAGACGTATAGATATCAAAATTTTTTTCTAAGTTGTTTTTATATATTTAGTTGGACAAATCCTTACGTTTGTTCCATATATAGAGAAGTGCATTTGGTCAAGTAAGCGCATACATGTCAAATTTTAATACTCTCATTCATCAAACCCAATGATGTCATACAAATTGATTTTTATGTACTTCTTTGGAAATTTCTTGATTTTATGACATAGAAAAGATATACAATGGGAGCATATTACTTATTAGCTTCTATAAATTTGAGAGGCAATTAGTATATCCTCTCACGCTCACATGAAAATGAAGTTCTTCCCATTAATCTCTTTATCTTTTGCCCAAATTTTCGTCTTTCTCTTTTCATTTTCAATTGAAGCTTCAGCAGACACTCCACAAGACTTCCTAGAGTGCCTTGCTAGTCATGTATCCTACTCTGCCTCCCTTAAGGAGCCCATTTTCTACACTCCAAATGATTCGGCATATTCAACTGTGCTGAATTCATCGATACAAAACGATCGGTTTTCTTCTCCTTCAACCCCGAAACCATCCGTTATCATCACACCATTTCATGTCTCCCATGTCCAGGCCACGGTTTACTGCGCCAAGAAACACGACGTACAGATTAGAACCCGAAGTGGTGGCCATGATTATGAGGGCCTTTCATACGTGTCCTACTTTAATGTCCCAAGATTTGTTGTGATTGACTTGAGAAACCTAAGCTCGGTTAGCATTGACGTGGAGAGCAAATCGGCTTGGGTTCAAGCCGGAGCAACGCTGGGTGAACTTTATTATGCGATCGGTCAGAAAAGTGAAAATCTTGGCTTCCCTGCCGGAGATTGCCACTCTGTGGGCGTTGGTGGACAGTTCGGTGGAGGAGGCTATGGCTATTTAACGCGACTATATGGCCTTTCGGCTGATAATATTCTTGACGCCAAAATAGTCGATGCTGAGGGAAGAATTCTTGACCGGAAATCTATGGGGGAAGATTTGTTTTGGGCCATACGTGGTGGCGGACCGGCAAGCTTTGGAATCGTTGTAGAATGGAAGATTCGACTAGTTCCAGTGCCAAAGACGGTAGCTGTATTTGATGTTTGGAGGAACATGGAACACAATGCGACAAAGACGCTCTTTCATCGGTGGCAACGCCGTGCAGACAAAGTCGATGAGAATCTAACAGTCTACATAACGTTCCAAACGTCTTCGAATGATTCGAAAATTGTGGTAGAAGCTAATGTCCGGGGCACCTTCCATGGCGGCGTGGATAAGCTACTTGAGTTGATGAAAGTGGAGCTTCCTGAGTTGGGCTTGCAAGGACAGGAGTGCTCTGAAATGAGATGGGTGGAATCCTTTCTCTTTTTTAATCAATTCAAAAATGGAGAACCCTTGGACGCTCTGCTTAATAGGACATCTAATTTCAATATGCTATCTTTCAAAGCGAAATCTGATTTTGTGAAAGAGCCTATTCCAGATAACGTGTTCGAAACAATGTTGGGAATGTTGTACGAAGAAGACGTAGGAAGAGCAATGATCTATGTATTTCCTTATGGAGGCAAAATGAACGAGATTTCAGAATCCGCAATCCCATTCCCTCACCGAGCGGGAAACCTCTACATGATTCATCACCTCGTGCAATGGGAAGGAGAAGAAGAAGAAGAAAAGCATGTGAGTTGGGTGAGAAGGCTTTACAATTACACGACTCCTTATGTGTCGGAAAATCCTAGGGCTACATATTTAAACTTTAGAGACCTTGACATTGGGACGAATAACCTTAATGAGGGTGGCACCACAAGTATTACACAAGCAAGCATTTGGGGTACAAAGTATTTCAAGAATAATTTCTACAGGTTGATTCAGGTGAAGACTAGAGTTGATCCAACTAATTTCTTTACAAACGAACAAAGCATCCCACCACTCCGTATGAATTGAAAAGGCGATTAGAGATCCTTAACACTGAAATTATGCAGCCATGAGCTTTCTTATTTTGTAATTTTGTAATTTTTAAATAAAGGTCTTTTAGGGACCATATCATATTACACATATATATATGTATGAAGTTTAAGATCGAATGCAATAAAAGCTCTTCTGCTATGTCTTTTAGAATTAATTCCCTTAATATGATATAGAGTGGGTAAAGAAGAGTAGTTGAAATTAAGATTTTTGTCATTGATTCGGCTTTTCTCATTTCAGTTGGATGCTTTTGAGATTTTTTAATTATTTTGATGAATAATGTTTGGAATACTAAGTCTAATCTCAATTTTTATGTATTAATTAACTTATGTAGCAGTGAGTTGTTAACTATCTTTTCATCTGTAGCTGCTACCACTTGTTATAAATTAATGTTGTAGTCTTTTAAACAATTATATCAATATAAGAATTACAACTCTCATGTCACATCATGTAAATAAAAATTAGGATTAAAATTGGTGGCCATAATACAATTTCTCATGAATTAGTGTCTTCGATCTTTTCATATCCTTTTATTTTTCTCGTTCTTTTTTTGTTTTTCATTGCTTATTCATAGAGAAGCTCTTCTCTATTAACCAAAAAAAAAAAAAACAAGAAAACAGTTAGATGGATCATCAAACACATTGGTATTTATTGATTGAGAACAGGGAATAACTTTCATGCCCTTAGATTATTGTAGTTTATTTCCTGCTTGTTGTTCTTTGTATGTTAATATTATTGTTTTTAAAGGTTCTTGTCGTTTTCATTTTAATGACGTTTGTTCTGCTGTTGCCACTTTTACATGTCATCTTATAGGTCATTACAGGCTTATCTGGAATTGTGTCGTAGAAGTTATTGTTGACTTTCTATGTCTCAAAACTACCTTTTAAAAATGTTGGGATAATTTGTTAGAAGAACTTTGTCTAACCAAAAGAGCTTCCAATCTAGTAAGAAAAATGTAGCTTCTCAAAACATACAGCTCTAAAATTTGTAATAGAGTTTCAGTAAAATCTTTTATATGATGGGGTTTTCCAACTTATCTAGTTATTCAATAAATAAATAAACCTTCTATATATCTATCAATCTATATGGTCTTGGACTATAAATAATAACTTTTCTTTAGAATTTGGATTTTGGGTTCGTCTTACTTATATTATGTTAATATTAATTACTACTATTGGAGTTTTAGTTTTTCTTTACAATGACAATTATATGTTTTATGATAAGGGATATTTGCGATTTTTAACAATTTTTTTTTTGTTTATTAGAACATTTTTAAAATCATTTTGAAGCATTAAGCACTTTTCAAAATGTGGACCCGACCTAGACTAAAAAGCCACATTTTTTACTTTTCTTCTTCAACTTATCACCAAAAATAAAAGCAAAAAATTTGTTAAACAAACTCATTTCTTACCTACATTTAAAAGAGCCAATGAATTTTTGAGTAATGGCTTCCTTGCTTATCAGTGATAGCAACATGGTTGCCACATGTTACCACATCATCGTCAAGTGGATTTTTTATTTTTATTTATTTTTATGTATTTATTTTTTCGCTTTTGTTTTACTTTGTTTGTCTATTTTACAATGTGAATACAACTAACTCCTTTGAAAAGTAGAATTTAATTATTGATTTTTCACACAACAAAACAATTTCGTCGGTAAAAGTATCCTAAATTTTTTATTTGACAAAATATTAACCTAATTCTTATTCCCTTCGGAAAAATCAAGTAGAAACCATTTTTTCTTCTAGAAGCCTGTGTGTTGGCTACTCCTCCATTATATTTTTAAAAAAAAGAAAGGAAAAAAAAAACTAATATGCAAAAGGAGCTAATAATAATAGTTAAAGCAACTTCCAGAAAATAAAATCTAATCTCCTCATTGGACAAAAGATATTACCTAAGAAAATATCATTCCCTCTTAAGAAAAGTATACGAGAAAAGTATAACGTATCACAATTTGAAAGCAAAACTTTGGCCCTATGTTGTATTAACTTGCAAACAAACAAATGACCAAATATTCACTCCATGCAGGACAAGTGAAATATATTACATTAAAATAGTATTATGAATACCGATTTTCAATCTTAATTTTTCAAAATGTAATTTTTAAGCATTTATTAAAAAGTCACATATTTTACTTTTTTTTCTATTGACTAAAAACAAAAATATATAAAAACTCTATCAAAACTTCACAATATATATATTATGTTTCTGAAGGTTCTTGTCATTAATGACGTTTTTCTAGTTGGGTATCTTTTTGCTGTTGTCGCTTTTATTGTTATCCTATTGGTTATTTATAGGCTTATTTGGTAAAGTTTTATAGAAATTGTACTGTTTGAACTTTACGTCTAAAAACCAATTTGTAAGTATTTGAATAATCTATTAAAAGTGCTTTGTTTGTCCATAAGAGCTTCTAGCCATAGTTAGTAAAATGTGGCTTCTCAAAACATATTTTACAGAAATTTCAAGAAAACTGTATAAATTACTTTTTCATAATTTTTTTTATTTATTAGAATATTAAAAATCATTTTGACCTATCAAACACTTTTAAAAATGTGAACCGAATCATTTATATTAAAAAATCATAGTTTCTACTTTCTTCTTCGACTGATCACCAAAAGTAAAACAAAAATGTTTCCAAACAAACTTTAAAAAGTAGAATTAATTATTGATCTTGCACAACAAAACAATTACATTGGTATCCTAAATGTTTTATTTGAAAAAATATTAATCTAATTCTTTCCGTTAGGAAAAATCCAGTAGACCCCAATTTTTCCTCTAGAAACCTGTGTGTTGGCTAATCCTCCATTTAATTATTTGAGATTCAAATATCTAAAACTACCTGTCCAAGATGCCCAGGTGCCGAAATCGTCTCTGGTAAATCAAGTCGTCTTGGAGATCTCGGCTACCCATTAACAAGGTGTGATTCGACTTTTCGAGTGAATTTAGTTATACAGGGAGATTTTTTGTTCCTAAAAAATGAACTACTGTAGGTTCGCTTCGTTTCAAGGGGTAAAACTTAATTTCATAATTTCCAATTACCCAACTTGGAAATGATGGATCTTCAATCTTTGGGAGTTCGGAAATAATAATAATAATAATAATAATAATAATAAAAGCAACTTCCAGAAAATAAAATCTAATCTCCTTATGCAAAGGAATTAAAGACTCAATAAATACCTAGTACATGGAAAGAACAGCTTGGTAAGGAAAAAAAGAATGCATGATCCACTCCGATATTTACCTACATGCTAAACTTACAAGAAAAGTGCTCTTTTAACAGCACTGAGTAATAGCGTGTTCAAAAAGTGTCATCACTAAGGTTTGGGTGTCTTTCCTAATAGGCTACATGCATGGAAATTTTTTTTTTTTAAAGGCGGGAGATCATTTGGCATAATAACTTCCCCCCTTTTCGGTGAAACCCCAACTAGAACATCTTTTTAATTTTTTTTTTCCTTTTTTCTTTAAATCCAAAACAAAAACAAAAACTCTCCCTCTCTCTCCCACGATTTCTCATCTGCCATCCATCAGCCAGTTATTCAAATAAAACAGCCAAACTGGTTTCCCTCAAATTTCATTTTCATATATTTCCTTCTCTCACTAAGACTAGCAAATTAAGCCGCCTCTTTTCAAATAGTCTCTCTCTCTCTCTCTCTCTCTCTCTCTCATAGATTTTTCCTCTCTAATGATTCTCATCTCCGCAGCCAACACATCCAGCAAGTCGAGAACGTATTTTCCTTAGACATTTCTCTGGGTGAGTTTTTTGTCTCTCTGTCTAGCTCAAATCATTTGTATCAAATTTCGCAGTCTCTTATTTGTTTTCAATGAATGATTCTCTACTTTGACAATTGATCAATTCTCACTAAAGGATTAGAAACATGGGTAGATTAGATTCGCTTGTTTGTTTTGCCTTTAAAAACATTTTTTTTTATTCAGTATGTCCTTTTTTTTTTCTTTGAAAGTTTCTTTGAATGGTTAGGCTACTTTGTCCTAGTTATGCTTTTAGATTGTTTAACAGTGTTTTTTCTAATGTGTTTCCTCATTATTTGTTGTAATATTTTATCATTTGTTATAATTTTTTCTGATGCGTCTACTCATTTTTTATTCTAACAAAAATTTCCCTTTCTGATATATCTTATATTCTTTCCTATAATATATACTAGTTAGTCTGTGCATTTGAAGGTACCGGTGTAGTATTTTACTTTCATAATTCAATTACCATTGTTGTTTCTTCCATGTGTTTTGTTATTATTATTTAATTTATAATTAGTTTCATGAATTTAATTCATCTTCCCTAGACGTACGTCAGTCAGATTACAGTTTTCAGTCTTTTTATTTTATTAATGTCAAAACTAAGGCACATCTTACACACATACACACACCTAGTATTATATTATTGTCCATTTTTAAGCAAATTGTATGATCTACTAGCAATAAGCTGGTTTGATGATTAGGCTGCTTTTCTTTTTTCTCCTTTTAAGATGTTCGTAAGATTCTGTATTATTGCCATTGTTTTTGTTTGTTTGTGTGCAGATATATGATTTGCCCATGAATAGATATACTTAAATAGGAGCATAATTTGTGGGCCAAAAGTATAGACTTTTTTGCACTGTTGTCCTCTGTACCCACCACATACGAATTTCCCTCAGAACTTCTAATTTTTATAATTTAGACCTTGTATTTTCAAATCTGTAGCAAACTAGTCCCATGAATATAGTGTTACTTTTTTAATTAAAATTGGCATGTGACTTGCACTTGGGTTGTTAATTAAGTGCATAAAATGATTTTTTTTAAACTCGAATTTACATTTATGACAAAATTAATTCATATTTCTCTAATTTGATAAAAACTTAATTAATGATCCTAACCTCAGTAATTAGACTTAAAATATATAAAAATGATTATTTGTGCCGTTAGTTAATAGCCCATATGCAAGTCAAATGTCGATTTCTCTTCAAAATTAACGTCAACATCAATAGGGTGGTTTGTTAAAATTTAAGGGGAAAAAAATGTAAAATTAAAGATTTATGAAACAACCATGACTTTATCCTTTCCGTTTCAACTCATAATCACTGCAATGTCTCATATATAACAACTACATTGGGAGATGGTGACTCTGATTTTATTTATTTATTTATTTATTCATTTATTTATTATTTATTTATTTATTTATTTATTTATTTATTATTATTATTATTATGTGATAAGAAGAAAATTTAATTAATAATAAAACCAAAAAGTCATTACAAACTGAAAAAAGAAAAAGAAAACAAAACTAAAATGAAAAAATAAAAATAGAATTAGAAATGTAAAGAAGCAGTTAATGAGAAAACGTGTAATTAGTCCCAAAACCCTGAAACTATAATCTCCCTCTTTCTGAGCAAGAGTCCAATTGTTGATTATCAAAGTATTGTTGGCTTCAAGTTTTGAATTTTTCAAGTATCTATAATTTTGAATAATCTTCTATATCTGCTCAAGATTATCCTGTCTCGTTCATCTCTTGTTTAGCATTGGTTGATGAACTCAATAACCAAATTGGAAAGATTAGTGAGACTTTATACCTGACTCGTTAATAATTTGATCATTAATGTTTTCCGTTGCCTCAGAACTGCATGTCTTATATGAGTCATTGAAGTTAAGATATTATCAGCAACTGAATTAATCTAATGTCTTGTAGTTTCGTAAACGTTAAAAGAAAACATTGTTGAAAACTAAGGTATATCTTGTACACACACACACATAGTACAATTAATATAAATGTCCATTTTTAAGCAAATTGTATCATCTTCTAGCAACAAGCTAGTACGGCGATTAGGATGCTTTTCTTTTTTCTCCTTAGAAGATATTCCTAATATTCGATACTAGTTTATAGCTCCACTTTGAGCTCCTCCCAGTCCATGGCCCGAGAAACAATGGGTGTAGGGTGAAAACTGGACACATCTTTTTTAGTAAAATTAAATTAGGTCGTTTTCTTGCTTTGATGAACGAGTGATTTCATAAAGAGCATTAGAATGGACGATGAAAGGGCAATAATTTTTTCTTTTATTTTCCTACGGCTAAAAAGAGGAAAACTGCAAATTATTTAAACTCTTTTTTAAACACCACCCAACCATTGGGCACATGTCTTAGAGGCAATCCCATGCAATGACAGAACTGGTCTTCTACTTCGATGAGGAAACATAGTGATTTTTTTCTTTTTGAAAAATACAAAAATAGAAGTGAAAAGATGTAAAGTTTATTGTGGCTGCACATGAAAAAATTAAATCCTAACAAGGGTGAATTCAAGAAAATCGTATATTTTTTTTCAAGCTTTAAAAAAAAAAAAAACAATAATAGAAAAGTCAATGGGGTGGTTGGTCATACTCATCCCCAAATAGCTCCGCTGTTGATGACATGTAACAACTACCGCTCATTTTTTTTTTTTTTTAATAACAATATGACATATTCCTTTAAGCCTTTGTTTGATAGGGTAGAAAAGGGAGAGGAAGGAAGGGAAATGAGGGATTATAGAAAGGAAAATGATTTTTTTGGTTGTTTGATAAGGTGGAAAATGGGAAGGAAAGGAAAATGTAAATTCATGTGACCCACAATATTTTAATCTTTCCAACATTGGAAAAAAAAAATTAGAGAGAAAAGTTTGCCAAAAGGTAGAGGAAATCACTATTTTGACCTTACTCTCACATCACTTTCTAATTTCTATAAGGTCATAATCGTTAACATGTTAGATTAGATATTTTCTTTTTCTTTTACCAAACAACATGAAAGAAAACCAACTTCTTTCTTTTTTATTTCCTTCACCTAGGTATTTTACTCTTTCTTAATCTCTATTTTCCATTATTTCTCCTTCCAAACATAGCATTACTGTAGCGGTTTATCTCTAGATTCCTTGTTACTATTTAGTAATAACCCATTCTTTTTTTTTTTTTGGGTGGAATATTGTAATAACCTATTCATATATCAAATAGGTACAACCTATAGACACGAGTCCTTTTCTGGTAGAAGTCGTCGAAACATATAGGAAGTTGGCGGAATTAATCTTTCTATGACTCTAATTAATCTATGTAATAAACTGTAACGACCCGCCTAGCACAGGCCGTTACCTTACTTACATACTTACTATTTTACTTATATACTGGACCAAAACATAGCGGAAATTTTTTTTTTATACACACGAATTAAAACGTGTTCTTATAAAAAGAGTCTTGGATAAACATATTTACATAATATGGAAACTTAAAAGAATTCAAAACGCGTAGCGGATGAACTTCCCACGATTTCATAGTGCGCCCCGCCCCGCTCTGCCACCTTGCATCAAGCATTGCTTGCAGGCTGCTTACCTACAGCATAGACGTAAGACAGTGAGCTTTCGCTCAGCAAGTACAACTGTCTCGTCCGCGTCATACACAACTTATAGTACAAACTAACATAACATCACATGGCATCATCATTTATCATTGCATAACCTAACAATGCCTAACATATGCATGGTCCAGTTATACTCATTTTACTTTCTTTACTCATTCTTTTCTTACTTACCTTTCCTTTCTTTCTTTTAGGGCCCTTAATTTAGTGTTCGTACCCGGCGCGCAACTACGGAGTCGTTGGGGCGGCCAGACCATGTCCAACTCAAACCGTAGTCCTACCCGACCTCGGACAGGTGATACGACATTGGCAAGCTCGCTTGCCTTCTTTTCTTTCTTATCTTTTCTTTATCTCATTCTTGAGCTTATTGGTCTTGTAGGGATTAGTGAACATGCATCGTGATGTCTCACAATTCTAATTCATACTAGCATCATCATTATGCTTAACATGGTTACTAAACTTTGCATATCATTTTAACAACATCTTTCCACATAAAACATGACACTAAACACAGATAGCATGGCAAATAGCATATCACAAATAACACATAAAATTTGCATGCACCCCTAGCATACATCTAACATACTTCGACAAGTATCAACTAAAGCCTATGCTGTAGGCGGAATTGTACTTACCTCTCTTGCTATGTCCTTTCTAACGCTGTCTTGCCTCCGGGCACAGCTACAGGCCGTTACCTGCTTGAATAAGGACATAGGTGAGAATTCTGATTCTGGTCGTAGAATGTTGGTGCCCTAACCAACATGCCTACAAAAATCTAGTTGTATGTCCCCGACTGATATCTGACTTGGTCCAGTTAGTCCTCTTACTGTTTGGGAATAATTCGAACTTTGATCATCCCCTTAAGAGGCTACGTTGGATAACCTCTTGGGTAGATCCTTGATCTATAGTTGGGTTTTCTTAAAAACTTTGGGCTTTACTCTGTCATCATAGCTTATTGGGTTAATCTCTTTAACCCACTTTTCTTGGCCCATTACTAGACTATTGGTCTACCTTAGGGTTACATTGGATAACCCTTAAGGTTACCTTTCACCAATTGTTGGGTTAACCAAAGTTAACATTTGGTCAACTACTGGTCAACCCTTGTCAATTCTGGGCTTTAAAGCTAAGCCTGGTAACTCAGGTGCTATTCCCGGTTATAGCCCGTAATCGGCTTGATTACCAATTTTATCTTAAAACTCATTTTTCTTATCTCAACTTTCCATTTTTCTTACCCTTTTTGCACTTTGAACGTTTTAACTTAAAAATCCTTAAAATTTTTTACAAAAACACCGATCTTTGAAACAACTCTTTATAAAGGTCGTTTAGGGTCGAAAACTGCCTTTAGAACAGTTTTCATAGTTGAAACAACGGTTTTAAACCAATTTACAGTTTTTAGAAAACATTTGTAGAAACTAAGGTGCAGGAATTTTCGGTTCCCCTGCGTACCCTTCATAAAATAGTCTCAGTTTAAAAATCCGTTCGTAATCTGAAAAACTTGTCTTCACGAAAGTTGTAGCTCTCGAAAAATGCTAAAACTTTCATATTTTATGAAAAATCTAATTATGCCTGTATTAGTACCAGTTTTTGTTTGAAGTCGGCTGACCCTGAAAACTGGGTCTGGGAAATCAGCCACGGGTTTTAGTAAAAACGGAGGCCATTGGAGCCTCATTTTGAGATTCTGCCCGCATTGCCCTCTAGAAAAAATCATTCCGAGCAACTTTCATGTTTCGAATTTTACCCAGTCGGCCTCTAAGGGCCTTAAATTTTCACTTTTCCGAAACTGGCCAGATTCGAATCCGAATTGGCAGTTTTGGGAATTACGTCCGGTTTACGTCCTATTCCGCGAATCTATCCCGACCGACCACTTCGGGATCCTACAAGCCAAACACACAGCGTTTCTAACGTCCCATGAGGACCCATAAACCGTTCCCATGAATCCATGCAACCCAAATCCAAAACCATAAACCTAGGGTTGCTTTGGTTATAACATTGCATCTAACACATACAAACACCAAAATTGCCTCCCTAAGCTAGCATGCTTTAAGGCTGTCTAAGGGCAGATTTTCGACCACACTAGGGGACATACAACCCTACTCTTCTAGCATGAAAAATCAATCACAAACAAGCACAAACAAAGCAAGATTTCAAGCCATACACACCCTAGATCTACCAATCAAGCACACACCAAAACTAGGGCATAAAATTGGAAATGGACTTAATTCCTTACAACCCAATTGAATCATAATTTAAACTTCAAATTTAAACTCAAAATTAAAGAGTTAGGGTTCAAGGGTTTACCTAGACCAAAGCCAAATTTGGTCAAAAATTTCTCTTCCTCCCCCTTGCTCACCTAGTCCACGGCCACACCTCCAAATGGGGCTCCAAAAATTTTCGGTTGGTCCTTGGATTTCTCCCCTCCAAAGTCGAGCTCCCCTTGGTTAAAAACCCCAAAAAAATTTCAACTTTCTCTCACTCTTTCTCCTTCCACACCTATTCGGCCACACACCCAAGGAAAACCCACAAAATTTCCAAACTTGCTCTAGCTTTCTCCTAGCTCCAATTCACACTCCCATGAACAAAAGCCCTCAACAAAATCTTGGTTTTCTCTCCTCCCTCTCTCAATTTGTGGCTGCCGGATTTCAAGGGAAAAAATTGCAAGAACTTCCCCACATTTCTTGAATAAAATGAATAGAAAGGGAGGGGTATTTATAGAGGTAGGGAGAGCTTTGGTTAATTGAAATTTTACCCCAAAATTTTGCTATTTTCTTGAGAAACCCCATGAGGTGGCCGGCCAACATGTGGTGTGGAAGCTTCCACATGTTTTTCTAAGCTTAATTAAGCTTAATGATGTCATTAAAAAGATGCTTGATGAGGTCATCTAGCTTATCTCACACAAGGCCTTGTTTGGTTGGCTTTTCTTCAAAAATTTCCGTTTTTTGTGTTACACAGATAATTCTAATACTGTGGTTCACTAATACACAGTATTTTTATATTGTGTCGAAGTACAAAATTTTATCTGTGTGAATTTTGGACCGTAAAATATTTTTTTCAAAATTTTCCGAGCCCCTTTTTGCCCTTAATTTTCTCATGGTGTGCTTGATTTTCTAGGGACATTTTAAGGCATATTCTTGATATATAGTTCACAAAACATTTATCTCAACACTCTTCCTTACTGCGTTTCAACATCTCGTAAAGTCAACCATTTGACTTTTGTCAGTCAAATTTTGACTTTTTTGGTCAAAGTTGACTTTCGTAAAATCATGCACTGTTTCGGCCTTTTCGACTTGAAAGGTCTGTTTTCGAGCTTAGAAATCAATTTGGAGTCTTCTCAACTCATTAAAATTCACAAAATCTTTCAAAGGCCCTAAATTGAGCCTTTTCATAACTACCTTCATAATGTGAAAATTAATTCCATATAAGGAAAGCATAAACATAGAAAAATCGAATATTACATAAACTATATATGCAATTATAATTTTAATATTATTTTTTTCCCTAATTTCAACTTCATTTTACTAGGTTGTCTGACATAAGCGTTTGAACCTATGAGCATTGACTTTTTTCTTTCATAAAAAATTGAAGCCGGCCCATTTCTTATAATTTTTAATTTTATTTAATCTTCTTTTATTTCTCCAAAATCTTTAGTTGTGAACTACCTACAATCTCCAAACCGAAGCACATTCTATTTTCTTTGTCTTGTTTTATTCTTTTTATTGATTACGCACGATTTATTTATTTATTTTCCCCCTCTGTGACTTTATCTTCACATTTTTGTTTTAGAGAAGATGGCTTCGCTCCAAGCAATATTAAATTTTTTTTTAATTTAAACGTCAAAGTGTGGGATTTAATTCCGGACCTTTATATTAGATATGAATTGGCAATTACAATACTTACCAAGCGGTCCAATCTTTTATGTTTGGTGACACGTGTCTTTACTTAATTTTAAAAGTTATTTTATTCTCTTTAAAATTTGTAAAAATTCTAGTGTTATTCAATTTTTACAAGAAATTTTATGGAATATGCTGTTGATATCCATTCTTTTAATTTTTTTTTCCCTAATTGTGCACCCAACTTAACAATTGAAACATATAAATATGTTATGCAATAAATTTTTTTGTTCCAAAATTTTGTAATTAAAAAAACTTTCTAACTTTGTCACTGATTTCATGTTGTTTGATGATAAACTAGCCAGTCATCTATTTTATATTTCCCATAACAAAGATTATTGGAATTTTTTGTTGGCTCATGTAATCAATCATCAAAAGAAATTATTAAAAAAAAAAAAAAAAAAGCATACAAAAGGTTTGCAATTAGAAGTATATTCTTACTCGTGCACGGTCAGATCATCGAGCCTTCAAATCTTTTTATTTCCCTTCATCCACCGCCTGTTTGGTGAACGATACTCATCCCTTACCGTAAAGGTCTCATTTGAAAATCTTGCTAAGGCCTAAAAATATGCTAGCTGGAAAAGGCTTTGCGGTCCGAAACTTGTCGTAAAAGCTCTACATAATAACATTTTGAGATTTGATATTATCACATATTGATTCAAATTATTCTTCACGATTATTTCTAATTTTTAGATTGATTAATTATTGTATACGAAATTTAAATTTATTTATGTTAATTTTCATATTAAGATATTAAGAAAGAAATTTCTTAATTATAGAATATTTAATATCTTTAGTTAACTTATCCGTTTTTTACTTGTAAACTTGTATTTATATAAGAGCCCATTCACATTACTCCTTACAAGGGAATCGTCTCTCTATTCTTAGTTCGTGGATGAAACCACGTTAATCTTTTGTCTCATTCTTCTATCTTTTATTTTCTTATTTATTTATTTATTTATTTATTTTAATTTTTCAAAGAATTCTTATATCAGAATTATCAACCCTTTTGATTTTAAGTACTTCTGCCCAAGAATGATTCAAAGATAATGACCCATTATCAGGTTGTATCCGACAGGACAACCATGAACCTTCCAAGCAATCTCTTAATAATATTTAATCTTCTTGTTTTTATTTTATTAATTAATTTTCAGATGATTTTTCAGTCTGCGTTTAAGGTAGTAATTACATGTTTATTCTATAACAATGGCGTCAGAACAAATAAACAAATGATATCAACAGAATGTTGGCACGACTAATGCTGATTATCAGTTGAAAATTAACACTCTATATTCAAACGACAAAAAATAAAATAAAAATAAAAAAAAATACAAGAACAGGACAATTAATTTCCTCAAAATAAAAAAAAAAATTCCACAACCTCCTTTTTTTTGTTTTTTGTTTTTAACTTGAGAATAGGGGATTCAAACTTAAGATCTTATTGATGAAGTAATGACCAAGAAACTCTGCCTATTCATACATAGACAGTGACTCGATCTTTTGACAAAAGTTTCCTTAGGGAAGTTATTATTATTATTATTATTATTATTATTTGAGTTAAGGAAGTTATTATTGTCTAAGATTATTATAGGAAAGTTATTATTTTGTATAAGATTATTTTTATTAAGAATTTTGAATTTATTTGTAAATAGAAAATCTATTTATTTAAGTGATTTGTTAGTATTAGGTAATTTATTTATTTATTTGTTTATGGGCCTGTGATTTCATACAGAGCATTGGAATTGACGATGAAAGGACATTAATTCTCTCTCTCTCTCTCTTTTTTTTTAAAGATACCTCAAACAAGGGGAAAATTGCAAATTATTAAACTTTTTTTAAATACAACCCCACCGTTGGTCACATGTCTTCAACGCAACCTCATTCAATTATAGAACCGATCTTCTACTTCAATAAAAGTATATACATTTTTTTTTCTTTTCAAAAAATTTAAAAATAAAAGTGAAAAGGTGTAAAAGTTTAGTGTGGGTGTATATGACAAAATTAAATCCTAACTAGGGCAAAAACAAAAACAAAATCTTAAATTTTTTCAAGCTTGTTTGAAAAATAATAATAATAAAGTCAGTGGTGTGGTTGTTTGCACTCATCCCCAAATAGCTCCGCAACTGTTGTTATGTAATGACTACCACTCATTTCGCAGATTCCTAGAGGTGGCAATTCGTGTTACGTGTCGGGTTCGTGTCGTGTTAGAGCCGTGTCGATTTTTTTCTTCTCTGACCCGAACACGACCCGCGACACGAACATGAAACGAAACCGCGACACGAACACGACACGAACCCGTCACGGGTTGACACGACACGAACCGAAATTGACCTGCGACACGAAATTAACACGAAATTTGACCCGAAATTGACACGAAATTGACCCGCGACACAAACTTGACTTGAAATTGACACGAAAAGTGACACGAAATTGACCCGCGACACGAACTTGACCCGAACTTGACACGAAAAGTGACACGAAAATTGACATGAAAAAAACAGGTCCAACCCGAACACGACACGATTTTTTTCGTGTCAATTTTTTCCCAACCCGAACACGACCCGCCTCCTATTTTTCCCAACCCGAACCCGTAAAATTCGTGTCGTTTTCGAGTCTTATCGTCGTGTCACGATTGTAGTTGTGTATCTCTAGATTCCATACTATTTAGTATTTGTCTCTGTCAACATCTTTGCATAACATTTTTTTTTAACTATATATCAAACTTTCTCTCTTTTTTATTTTTTTGAAAAACTCAAATTTTAAAAATTCATAACTTTTTCATTTCAAATTGAACTGAGATAATTTTTGTATCAAAACGCTCATCGTGACAACACAAAAATACAAGATTTTTACAACATTTTCTATATCATATCACTTTTTCAAAAATCTTCCCCTCAAACATACATTTACGACCCAATCTTCAAAAATACTTTCTCCAGAAGTTCTCCTCCAAATGGGCCCTTAGTAATAACTTATTCTTTTTTCGTTTTTGTCTTTTTGGTGGAATACTAATAACCTATTCATGTCTCAATTAATTACAAACTATAAACACGAGTCCTTATCAGGCAGAATTCGTCAAAACCTATAGGAAATTAATCTTTCTATAACTCTAATTAATCTATAATAATAAACTATCTATGCAATTCTTATATTCATATTTGTTTCTCTAATTTCCATAATTCCCTAAATATTAATATTTCTTTCTTCTAAACTTTCAGTTATGAACCGTCACCAATCTCCAAACCCAAGCACATTCTATCTTTCTTTGTCTTGTTTCATTCTTTGTATTTATCAGGCACGATTATTTATTCGTTTATTTATTTATTTTCCCCATTTATGACTTTATCTTTGTTTCGGGGAAGATGGCTTTAATCCAAGCAATATTAGATTTTTTTTGAAAATTTAAACTTTAAAATGTGGTTAAGACGTTCGTATTGGAGATGAAGTAGCAATTACAATACTTACCCCGTGATCCAATCTTTTAAACTTAATTTTAAATGTTATTTTTCTCTCTAAAATTCGTAAAATTTCTACTTTTATTCATATTTTACATGAATGTTTATGTTTGTGTCCCATTCAGAAATTAAAATATGTTGTCAATATCCATTCTTACAATTGTTTTTCCTAATTGTACCCCCTATTTAACAATTGAAACATATAAATATGTTTTATTCAACAATTTCTTTTTCAAAATGTTCTTATAATTAAAAAAACTTTTTGACTTTGTCACTGATTTCATGTTGTTTGATGCAATAAACTAGCCAGTAATCTGTTTTTAATTTCCCATAGAAAAAAATATTGTAAGTATTTTTTGGCTCATGTAATCAATCATCAAAAGAAAAAAAAATTGCATACAAAAGGTTTGCAATTAGAAATGTATTCCCACTTATGCATCATCAACCTTCAAATCTTTTTATTTCCCGTTATGCCTGAGACTTTCGATCCACCCCCAGTTCGATGAACGATACTCATCCCTTACCTTCAAGGTCTCATTTAAAAATTTTGCTCAAGGCCTAAAATTGTTAGCCGGAAAAAGTTTTGCAGTCTGAAATTGTCATAAAAGCTTTGCAGTATAAGATATTATCATGTCAAAATCAACCATTATTTGATTTTACGTCCATCTGCATAAGAATGATTAAAAGATAATGACCCTTATTAGCCATGAACCTTCCGAGCAATCTCGATCGGTTTCTAAATTTTAATAATCTTTAATCTTCGTCAATTTTTGTTTTATTAATTTTCTAATGATTTTTTCAGTCCGCGTTCAAGGTAGCACGTACATGTTTATTTTAATACAATGGCGTCAGAACAAATAAACAGACAGATAGCAACAACGTGTTGGCACGACTAAGGCAGATTATCAGTTGGAAAATTCACACTCTATATTCAAATAACAAAGAAAATACAAGAACACAACAATTTCTTCAAAATTCAAAAGAAAAAAAAAATTTACAATGTAACCACCTACTTTTTTAGAACTTGGGAGTGGGGGATTTAAATTCAAGATCTTATGATGAAGTTAGACGTGAAACTATCGCTAGGTTATACTTACAACTACCCAGAACCTCCTATTTAAATATAGACAACTCAATCCTTTGACAAAAGTAGCCTTAGAGAAGTTATAACTATTATTAGGAAAGTTGTTATTTTGTATGCGATTATTTTTATTTGGTATTTTAATTTTATTTGTATGTTGAAAATTGATTTGCTTAGGTGAATTGTTAGTATTAAGCATTTTAATTTTGCTTTTATATGTGAGTCCATTCATAATACTCCTTATTAATGAATTCTTTGTTCTTAATCTGTTGAACATAAGCACATACATATTAAATATCTTTATGTTATTTTCTCTTATTAGTTTTTTTTTTTTTTAATTTAATTTGATTTCCTTACAAAGTACCATCCAAGTTCCTCTCTTTTACCGCCAGCCATTTTTCTAGATGAGATAAAGAAGATTTGCGTTTAAACATATACACATATATATATATATATATATATATATATTTTAAGTTTAATAATAAGGTCTTTCTGTAAAAATGCATCTTTTTTATGTGTCGTTTTCCAAAATATTTGTCGTACGTGTAGATTGAAGGTTTTTGTTGTTGTTGTTGTTGTTGTTTTATGGTTCTTACGTTTCTTTTTAATCACCATGTATCATATATTGTTTTTGTTTTGTCTTTATTTTTTGCTCCCCATACATATCCTGATCGGGTAACAAGGACAGCATTCATTATATCTTTCTCTGCCATTGGTTTTGGCAGCGTGGAGACATTTCCTTCAAGTAAGTCAAATGTCTCTGTCTTCAGTCTCTGAACGTTGTGATTCTAACATCTTTTTCTGTCATTTTTTAAGTAAGTAAAGGAAACAAAAATAATGAAGTAACAAAAGAACAGAAATTCAATAAGGGATCACATACATAGTTCTCCTCTGATGTTATCCGAGTCCAACCCTTAGTTCGGTTATTGTGATATAGCTCAATCAGTCCACTAGACTCATCAAGCTCCTTTTTTTTTTTTTTTTTTTTTGCTGCACAAAAAAAAAAAAAAAAAAAAAAGATTTCTTGTAGACAATGCTCAAAATGACTGACTACAAAAATAACTTCATAGAAACCATGGCAAAGGAAGAAACAAGGTTCTCTGCCTTAATCATATTCAACAATATTCCAATGCTTACAAAAAATCTGAACTAGCTAGCCATCTTCTAGCATGTAAGTTTTCTCTCCTCACGAAAAAGATCCTTCACTGATTCTTTCCCTATTCTTTATAACAAACCCCCATTTGTGTCTGTGATCATCTCCTTCAGTTTCATCTAAATATACATACATACATATATATATCTACATATCAAATTTATGTATATTGCTTTGGAGAAACGCAAGAACACAAAAAACACCACACCATCATTACCTCTCTGTTTTTTGTTGTTTTCAAGGATATATATTGATGTTATTAGCGGTCTTTTGCCTCTTAACACTCCCATTATCAGGGAATATATATTGACATAGCACTTTTTTATTTATTTGCTGCTTTATAACTGAAGATTCCAACATCAAGGAGCAAATTTAAGTTCCCACTCCATCCAAATTCAATACATCACATGCTCTAAATTCCTACTGCAGTTGCGTACACTTTTTCTATTAGTTTTCTACATTACCTTGAACTCTTCGGTCGGCCAATAATCACATAACCAATCCCAATCCGCTTGCACCATCACCTGTTTGTGCTTGTGTTTTTTTGCTTCCTCTGGATCAGTCTGTTCTGCCAATAGTGTGAAATACGTATAAAACAAAAAATAAAGTGAAAGGAATAAAAAATCAGCATGAGTTGAAAAATGGTGAAAAGAATATTAGTAATACCTTGGTTCTTTCCTTTATCAATTTGTTAACCTCACTTTTTCTTGTTTGCTAATAAGAAGTACAAAGTGAATCTGCAAGAGAAACAACAACATAAGCCATTAAACAACAACCAAAGTGAAAACCTCAAGGCCATATTCATTTATGAAGAATATTAACATGCAAAACATTCAAGATATGAGAATAAAGCTCAAATATGTTCTCATCTAGCGAAAAAATTAAAAAAGCCAGATCAGTTCTCCATGACTGATCAAACCTTAATTTTCGACTGGTGACGCTTGTTTGAAGAGGGAAAAAAGGGGAAAATAAAAATAAAAACAAAAATGTGCATCCATAATCAAGAAAAGAAAGATTAAAGAAATCAATGAATAGAATAGAACGCTAAAACTGAGTAAAAACGCCATTAGAACGAGATTCACAACAATGTGCAGTGTATTCCCATATTTGATGGGACGAAGATTATAAGACAACTTCCAACTTTTGTGTCTTACATTCGACTATGAAGTTCATTCTAACAAAAACTGTTGGATACTTTAATGTTGCATGTCTTTAGTTCTTACGTCGAAAACTTAGACAACATGCTAGAATTCCGTTAAGGGGGTTCCTACCATTTGGGAGCAATAAGGAAAGAAAAATGAGCAAGAAAAAGAAAAATAAAATGAAAACACAAAAAATTTGTAAGAGTTCGTTATCAATGTGAGAACTTTGTCCACATGCCCGTAGAATATCACTATGATCAGAGAAAGGAGTACAAGGTATAATCCATTCAAATGTCTCCCATTCTCTCTGTTTTTCCCTTCAGATTCACCGATATATCACGAGAATTAGGGCAAACCACTGCACAGTCTTACAAGTTAAAAAATCCTTCTGGAAAGAGGATAAAGAACCAATGCCCTAATGGTATCCCTAACAATACATAATCATTGAGAAGAGTAAAAGGCTAATAGGCCTTGTAGAAGCAAGGGCAGAAAGGAATTAGGGAAAACATGTTTAAAAAACAGATTAATTCCTAGACTCGCATCTTCAAAAACCTAATCAAAATCATCCTAAAATGATCCTCCTAAACTCATCACCTAAAATATTAAAGCAATCTTCCAAGTAGCAAAACTTGACAGATAGTTTAAAATCATTTACCCGAAGATGAAGGAAAAAGGAATTGAAAGCTTAAATTACCACTAGTACTAGGTCCATTACCATTATGGACAATAATCATATATTAAAACCATTAACAAAGGAGCGATCATTTAAATTGAAGAAAGTTGACTTTGATGAAGCTGATTTTGATGAATTCCAAAATTCATGTGAATTCCAAAATTCATCCTAAATTTCACATATGATAGTCATTAACTATTCTGCAATACACGCATACACATAAATATATATTTAAATATAGTCCATAATTTTTTTTTTCAATATCAGAAAATCATTTAAAAAGAAAAAAGAAAAAAACCTCAAAGTTGATTGAAGTGAAAGAGATGAAGCCCAACGAATTGAGAAACTACAAACTCAATCACAAATCTAAAATCAGAAGATTAAAAAATATTTTAAAATTCAATCTCATTTGATTTTGATATAAACAAATCATCAAAAAAAAAAAATTGCAAAATACCTCAAATGGAGTTTATCGGTTGATCGAATTGGGAAACCACAAAATCAATACCATCCGCAAGTCAGAAGATGATATTTCACCAAAACCACCTCTCAAAATCAGCTCCCCAAGGTTTAAGTTACCAAAATCAGAAACGCCCCAAAAATAAGCCCCAAAAATAATTGCAGAGAGATGAGTAGATGGGGGAGAGAGAGAGAGAGAGAGAGAGAGAGCGAGAACAGATCTAGTTGACGAGAGAGAAGAAGAGTGAGCGGAGTAGAAGAGAGACAAAGGGTCTAAGCAGATTAGATGAGAGAGAGAAAGAGTTATGGGGAAATTAACCCACAAAATTCAAAAGGGAGAACATCTTGTCCCAAATTTTCAGAATTTCAGAGGCCATTTTCATGGGAAAGTCTGATTGCTAAATGTCCTTGTGCAAAATTTTTAATGGGTTGCAACACCCTACAACGATTATATAAAAAAATTGGTTTTATTCCTACAACGATACTTTAATAGAGTTTCGTATGATATATAGATATGGTTTTGTTCCCCTCTAATTTCAAAAAAAAAATAAAATTACAAACATACTGATAAAAGAATTGTCTTGATCGGAGATGAAATGAACAAGTTTGTAAAGAAATTTTGAAATGAAAATGAAATGGATGAAATTATAAATTAGGCAGATATGTGATTTTAAAAATGTCTCATTTTTATTTTTATTCTGGAAAAAAAAACGTACCTATAATATTCACATCATCATCATTATCATCATCATCATTCATAAAATCCCCATACTTAAACATGTGAAAGCATATTCACAAATACATGGCGAGCACATAAAACATTAACACTCATCCTAGAGCATAAAATCAAACCTATGCTTAGAGCTAGCAAACAGGACAACCTAAGCTTAAATCTAGCATAAACCAACCATAAAGACCATCATAAAGGAGAATAGGAAACATGAGCTTATGCTCTTACATCCCATAACTTGAAATATATTTAAATTTCATAAACCAAAACTTAATGAAAATCTTAGTTAGATATTCAAGAATAATACCTCTAAACTTGATATGATTGTCTAGACCTTGGAACGAGAGAATTTGCTCCACAACCTCAACCATACCAACTGGCCATCACCTCCTCTCTCTCTTCCTTTCTCTCTCTCTCTCTCTCTCTCTCTCTCTCTAAAGCTAGAAAGGAATAGTTGAGAAAGAACTAGAAGTTGAGAAGTCAACTAAGGAGTGCAAATCTCTACTACCTATCCCTATTTATAGGTGGAAAATATATAATTTTCCAAAATTATTTTTTTCTTAAATTCTCCTTAAATTGCATATTGGTCCTTAAAAGACAAAATATTTGCCTCCCAAGTCCCTCAAAATGGCCGGCCATGTAGAGCATGAACCTTCAAAAATATCTTTTTATACTTATCTACAATTACTTGACCTCTAAGTAGGGTCATGTTTGGCATTCTTCCTAATACACAGTTTATTTTCTTAATAATTCAGATAGTACCAATACTGTTTTAACTATCGGCGGTATAGTATTGCTGGACTGCAATCCAGAATTTATCTGCACTTAATTGGACCAGATATAGGTTTTTCTTAGAACATGAAACTACTTAGTCCTCCTTGTTTCAAATATTATTGCTGAATATTCTAGAGTAATCACAATCCTTATTCTCAATTCTACAACTGTCACAGTATAATTTCAATACTGCTTATAATATAACAGTACCACCTTAATCATGTAGTAAATTATCCTGGTCGTCATTCATCGACCTGGACAAAACCATAAATTATGATTCTGCCTTTATTACTATAAGGCCTTATCCTTGACTTAATAAACTATCATTGAGTCTCATAATACTTATAAAAACTCAAATATACTCTGATAATCAAATTAGATCATGAACTTCATATTGACATACATAGTATAGACTTAGATATCTATTATTTCTAAGGAAATCACGAGTTCATAAAAATTTAGTTTGTTACAAATGAGCACCGAGCACGTGATTTCATAAAGAGCATTAGAGTGCAGGATGAAAGGACATATATATATATATATATTTTTTTTCTACATCCAAAAAGGGGAAAATTGCAAATTATTTATACTTTTTTTTTTTTTTAAATACCACCCCACCGTTGGGCACATGTCTTAAAGGCAACCTCATGCAACGATAGAACCAATCTTTTACTTCAATGAAAGCATATACTATTTTTTTTTTCTTTTTGAAAATACAAAAGTAATAGTAAAAAGGTGTAAAAATTTAGTGTGGATGTACATGAAAAAAATTAAATCCTAATAAGGGTAAAAACAAGATAATCGTAAATTTTTTTCAAGCTTATTTTAGAAAACAATAATAAAAAAAGTCAGTGGGATGATTGTCCGCACTCATTCCTAAGTAGCTCCACCACTGATATCATGTAAGGACTACCATTAACATGACAGGTTCCTTTACCGTAATGGTATATATCTCTAGATTCCATACTATTTAGTAACCACCTATTCTTTTTTCTTTTTTCTTTTTTCTTTTTTTTTTGGTGCAATAGCAACAACCTATTCATGTATCAAATACGTACAACCTATAAAACACGAGTTCTTTTCAGGTAGTATTCGTCAAAACCTATAGGAATTATTCTTTCTATAACTCTAATTAATCTGTAGTAATAGAATATATGCAATTCTTAGATTTCTATTTCTTTCCCTAATTTCAATTCTATCAAGTGATAATTAAGGTTGTCTGAGACATACGCTTTTGAACCTTTAACATTGACTTTTTTTTTTTTTCCAATAAAAATTTGAAGCCGCCCTATGTTCTGATTATTTTATTTAATTTTATTTAATCTTCTTTTATTTATCCTTAATTTAAGTCCATCAACAATCTCCAAAACCAAGAACATTCTATCTTTATTTGTCTTGTTTCATTCTTTGTACTGATCGGGCACGCATAATATGTTTATATTTATTTATTTACTTTTTCCCTTTGTGACTTTATCTTCACATTGTTGTTTCAGGGATAATAGCTTTGAACCAAGCAATATATGATTGATTGAATTTTTTTTTTTTTTTTAACTTTAAAGTGTGAGATTTAAACTCTGGACCTTAATAATAGAGATGAATTGACAATTACAAAACTTACCACAAGGTCCAATCTTTTGTGAGTGGTGGCATGTGCCCCACTCAATATTTAAAGTTATTTTTTAAAAAACTAATCTGTAAAAATTCTATTGTTATTCCTATTTTACAAGAAAAATTAGGTTTATGTCCTATTCAAAATTTAAAATATGTTGTTGTTATCCATTCTCAGTAAAAAAAAATTTCTAATTGTGCCTTCACTTAATAATTGAAACATATAAATATGTCTTTATTTATTTATTTATTTATTTATTTCAAAATGTTCTAATTAAAAAACACTGTTTGACTTTGCCGCCGATTACATGTCGTTTGATTCAATAAACTAGCCAGTCATCTGTTTTTAATTTCCCGTAGCAAGAATATTGGAATTATTTGTTGGCTTATGTAATCAATCATCAAAAGAAAAAAATTATTTAAAAAAAAAAAAAAAAAAGCAAACAAAAGGTTTGCAATTAGAAGTGTACCGCTCATGCACGCAGAGATCATCCAACTTTCAATCTTTTTGTTTCCTGAGATTTCGATCCACCGCCAGTTAGGTGAACGGTACTCATTCCTTACCTTAAGGCCTCATTTAAAAATTTTGCTTAAGGCCTTAAAATATGTTGGCCGGTAAAGGCTTGACCGTCCGAAACTTGTCGTAAAAACTCTGCATAATAAGATATTCTTATGTCAGAAATCAACCATTATTAGGTTGTGTCGGACAGGACTACCATGAACCTTTTAAGCAATCTCGATCGGTTTCTAAATTTTAATAATCTTTAATCTTGGTAAATTTTTATTTTACTAATTTTCTGATGATTTTTGCAGTCCGCGTTTAAGGTTACATGTTCATTTTAAGACAATGGCGTCAGAACAAATAAACAAACTGATATCAGCAACGTGTTAGCGAAGGAACATAAAGAGCTTATCTAGTCCTAAAAAGAGCGAAATTATTTGGGAAACGATGGATTTCAAAGGGTAAAACTGAATTTCATAATTTCCAATTGCCCAACTTGGAACAATGGATCTTCAATATTTGAGAGTTTGGAAATAATAATAATAATAATAATAATAATAAAAGCAACTTCCAGAAAATAAAATCTAATCTCCTTATGCAAAGGAATTAAAGAGATGACTCAATAAATACCTAGTACATGGAAAGGACAGCTTGAGTAAGGAAAAAAAGAGTACATGATTCACTCCGATCTTTAGCTACCTGCTAAACTTGTACACCACACTAACAAACTTTACTTGAAACATAGTTTGAATTTAAAGGGCTTAGCTAATCTTAGGAAGAGTGAAATTATTTAGCAACATTTTACATCCTACATAGGCAGCAAAATTTTACTCACCGGAAATTTCGTAAAAATAATATAACACTGGACAAGCAATAATACTAATAATAATACTAATAATGACGATAATAATGGTAATAAAAATAACATAAAAAGTTAGGGGGCGGGCCATCCCTCCCCCCTTCGTTGCTTTATACTTGCGCCATAGCTTCTTCGCAATCCGATAGGAAAATTGTACGACATGGAACAAAATGATGAGACCAAGCAACAACATCCACACGTAATCCGATACATAAAATATCATGCTCAACAGATGGTAGGAGTTTTTGGGTGTCACCATTTTCATACCTTTCCCGTAGGTAAATGCAAGTGCCGTCACCACCACGCACATTGTGAGAGTTAGAAGGAACATAAAGAACTTGTTCTTCCTATGTACACCACTGATCAGCAGAAGAATGACACTGAGCGATGCGAAGAAAGAAATGCTGTTGCAAACCAGGAAAGTGGTGTACGAAACACCCGAATCGTAACGCGCTAGAATTGAGGTTCCAGCTAAGCACTTATCTTCTTTGCTGCAATTATAAATGTCACTCTTGTCTACGGTTTCCTGCCAGATTCCGCCTGGTGGGTTGATGGCGGTTTGGTATGTCATGGTTGCGATCACAGTAGACACAATCATGATAGAGCCTCGCTTGTCTTCCATCCAATCTCCTTTGTATTTCAGTAACCCCAACCAGTTTCTGGCTTTGCCTTTTGATGATTTGGTTGTTGATTTCTTGTGAGCAACGTCATTATGATCTCGGGTTATTGCTGCTGAAGTCGAATTTTTGAAACCGAGGTCCTTAAACGTATGTCGGATTATGTCACTGATGAAGTCGGTTCCTGGTAAGTGCTCTAGGAGCTCGAAGGCTTTGAGACCTCTATGGTTCACTATATCAACCGTTCTTGTTTTTACTCCAGGTATTGATAGCAAGTATTTCACAGTCTGCATGGTTCAAGTGAAATTATAAATTTCGTTTAGAATTTGTGATTCCAACGATGCTGGCTAACTTTGGAAAGGTTAAACATTATACACTAATAGAGGTGGGACCCACCTTTTATTAGTTGTGATATTCACTTTTTATTAGTTGTGATATTCAATATATTGATACTAAAAAGTATTTTTCTTTTAGATCCCCCTTGGATGCACTTTTCACCATCTGGTTTGCAAATGGACATTTGGGGGACTTTTGGGGTTTCAAAAAGTCTTTTCCAAAAATTTACTAATTTCACAATTTTTTTAACATACGAAAATCAAAAAATTACATATCTCAAAACATTTGTTTTTCATTATTTAAAAAAAAAAATATGTGTTTTATTCTTCCGCTAAAAACAAAACTCCAAAACAATTTCTTTTTTTTTTTTTCAAAAGGTTGTATCCTAAACCCACATTTTCAAAACTCATCTCAACTCCAAAAGTCCCAACAACAAAACTCCATCTTCAAAAATCCTTTGAACGGGCCCTTAAAATTTCTTTACCAAAAAAAAAAAAAAAAGAAATAACAATAGTTTTTCTTCCCTTAAGATTTTTTAAAACATTTGTGACAAACTACAGAAATAAAAATAAAAATATAGATTAGGTGCCATCAGATAGACCTTTGACTGGATATAAAGAAACTTATTATAGAAATTAAATAAGAAAATATTAAAACAAAAACAAAGAAGAGACATAAAGATATTTAATATATATGTGCTTATTTACACGAACCAAGAAGAAGAGTACAATTCAGTGTATAGTAAGGAGTATTATAAATGGGCTTCAATATAAATACAACTTAGAATTTATTAAAATCGGATATAAGTTATCTAAGACTATTGTAGATAAATTTTCTAAACTAAAATAAATTCCAAAAGATGATAATTAAACACAAAATAATAATTTTCCCAAATTAAAATAAATAAAAACAAATTCCAAATGAAGATAATTAAATACAAAATAAGAATTTTCCCTAAGATGAAATAATAAGTTTTGCTAATAATACTTACCTCCACTTGCTTTAGCATCACAGCTAAATGCAAAATAGTATTCCCATCAGCACTCTCGTTGGAGTTGAGGAACGGGCAGTTCTCGCATGCAACTTCCGATTCGACCAACACTTTGAGAGCCTCCAAGTGGTTGTATCTAACACACAAGTGCAGCACTGTTTGTCCATCAGGCATCACTTCCAAAACTGACTCCTTTCTCGCGCCGATCAACAGCTTAATCACGTCGATTCGACCTCTTATGGCAGCGTAATGGAGAGGAATCTTCCCGTCTTGATCTTTGGCTAAGCACATGTTTTCGTCACCGTTTTCTTGCAACAGTACTCGGACTACCTCCGTGTGGCCCTCGGCTGAAGCCAGGTGAAGAGGTGAGCGTAGGTGGGAATCCAACTCGGAAGAAAGTTTCGGCTTGTGGAAAAGAAGTTGTCTTGTGAAATCATGGTGGCCAAGTAAAGCTGTTATGTGTAGAGGAGTTTCATTGAAGGGGGTTAGTGAAATCTTACAGAGGATTAAAGGATCTTTCTGAATCAATGAGTTGAAGGTAAGCAAAGATCCTTCAATTGATGCTTCATACAACTTAGTTAACAAATCAACTTCTTGATCAGGTCTTCTTGCCATTGTTTTTCTTTGTTTGTGGGCAGATATATGATATGCCCATGAATAGATATACTTAAATAGGAGCATAATTTGTGGGCCAAAAGTGTACAAAACTTATTTACACCACCAAATATTATCTTACTCTCAAAATTAAAAAAAATATTTAAAATAAGAAAAATTTTCTTTTCAAAAATAGATAGTCAATCCAAAGAGAACCAACTTGTTCAGTCGGATTTTCCTATAAGTATTAACAAAAATATACAATTTAAATTCTATATTTACATATATTTGTTTATATTATTATTTAAATATAATCTAAATCGACAAATAATTAATTCCTAACAAAGATAAAGCCAGAAAGAATGGTAAAGGCACAATCATGACAAGTTTCTCTATTGATGGGAGGAGAACAGCTGGAATGCTCCAACCAACTGCACGGACCCTACGTCCCTACCTATCCCTTTCATTTTGAATTTCTCCTTCATAAATTCTTCTTCTTATTTTATGTTTATTTGTTTATTTTTTTTTTGGCTGTATTCAATTTTTCATGTACTATTGGACGGCGCATCCCTCAGTTTAGGCTTTACTTTTCCAAGTCAATCAATACGTGAAATAGAAGTCAATGTCAGCTTTCTCAGCAATGAATATCTATCACACATGCATGTCTTTTTACACTGACCTCTTTCCCAAGTTTTTTTTTTTTTTTTTTTTAGTTTTATTTTCTGTGGTTGCATGAGTATACAGTCCATGTTCATCAATTAATCCTGAAGTTTTCATTTTTTTAAGTGTATTTGATTAGCTGGTTTGGAAATAAAAATTTTAAATTAGAATCGATTAATTTTTATAAAACTAATTATAATTTTTACTGATTTTAGAAAAAAAAAAGGTTGAAAATGTCAAATCAAACGGAAGTTTCGTAATAAAAATATATGTATTGATATTGTATTCTGATTTTTTTTTTTTTTTGGATAGGTCTAATATTGTATTCTGTTGATCATTAGACTATCATCAAATTTGATCAATTTTGATTAATTCTGATATAATTTTACTCTATTAATTGGTTATTATTCTTTTTCATACCACATAATTCTGGTAATAACAAGGACTTTTTTTTTTCCCAATTAGAATGACCAAAACATGATCAAAATATTGTATAATTAAAAATTTATGAAACAAATTTTCTCTGCGACAAAATCACAAGGCAATTGTTAATTAAGTGCTCAAAAATATATATGGCCATAATATTTTAAGTGCTCAAAAATATATATGGCCATAATGTTTTTACACGACTATTTTTTAAATACGTGAAATGAAATTGAAATGAGAAACCTTGAAAAGTCAATTATGAAACCTGAGTGATACAGAACATTTTACAATTGACTACTTAATTCTTAAGGTAGAAGACCCGTGGGACCAGTGTGCATGGGAAATATATATATATTTATATGTTGATATTTATTTTTATAACAACCATGACATTATGCTTTCCTTTTCAACTCATCACTGTCTGATTTATAACTATTCCACTGGGAGGTGACTTTGAAATTTTTTTTATAGGAAGAAAATTTAATTAATAATAAAAATGTAAAGTCCTTAATTACAAACTGAAAAAAGAAAAGTAAAGAAGTGAGACTTTATACCAGACGGGGTTAATATTTTGATCATTAAATATTTTCCGCTGCCTCAGAACTACATGTCTCATCTGAGTCATTGAAGTTAATATTTTATCACCAACTGAATTTCTCTTTATTTCTTGTAGTTTCAACAAACGTTAAAAGAGAACATTGTTCAAAACTAAGGTACATCTCACACACATACACACACACGTAGTACAATTTATATTAATGTCCATTTTTAAGCAAATTGTATGATCTACTAGCGATAAGCTGGTTTGACGATCAGGATGCTTTTCTTTTTTCTCTTTTTAAGATGTTCGTAAGATTCTGTATTCTTGCCATTGTTTTTCTTTGTTTTTGTGCAGATATATGATATGCCTATGAATAGATATACTTAAATAGGAGCATAATTTGTGGGCCAAAAGTGTACAACACTTATTTACACCACCAAATGTTATCTTAATCTCAAAATTAAAAAAATTTTTAAAATAAGAAAATTTTTCTTTTCAAAAATAGATAGTCAATCCAAAGAGAACCAACTTGTTCAGTCGGATTTTCCTATAAGTATTAACATAAATATACAATTTAAATTCTATATTTACATATATTTGTTTATATTACTATTTAGATATAATCTAAATCGACAAATAATTAATTCCTAACGAAGATAAAGCCAGAAAGAATGGTAAAGGTGACAATCATGACCAAGTTTCTCTATTAATGGGAGGAGGACAGCTGGAATGCTGTACCCAACTACACGGACCCTACCTATCACTTTCATTTTGAATTTCTCCTTCATAAATTCTTCTTCTTATTTTATGTTTATTTTTTTATTATTATTTTTTTGGCTGTATTCAATTTTTCATGTACTATTGGATGGCGCATCCCTCGGTTTAGGCTTTACTTTTCCAAGTCGATCAATACCTAAAATAAAAGTCAATGTTAGCTTTCTCACCGATGAGTGTTTATTACACATGCATGTCTTTTTATTACACTGACCACTTTCCCAAGTTTTTTTTTTTTTTTAAATTTTATTTTCTATGGTTGCATGAGTATACAATCCATGTTTATCAATTAATCCTGAAGTTTTTATTTTTTAGAATATATTTGATTTGTTGGTTTGAAGATAAAAATTTTAAATTAGAATTGATTAATTTTTAGAAAACTAATTATAATTTTTACTGATTTCAGAAAAAAAAAAAAAAAGAGTTGAAAATGTCAAATCAAATGGAAGTTTAGTAATAAAAATATATGTATTGATATTGTATTCTAATTTTTTTTTTTTTGGATGGGTCTAATATTTTATTCTGTTAATCATTAGACCATCATCAAATTTGATCAATTTTGGTTAATTCTGATATAATTGTGATGCCCTAGGAATTCATAAACTTAATTCATGAATTATTATTATGGATTTCTTCATTAATATACTTCTAATGAATTATTTTGATAAATATAAAATTTAAGATCATGAATTATTGTATATGCATCATCAGTGTGATGATGGCAATGATTTGATAATGTTAAGTTTCTCTATTTAAATGAGAAATTTTAATTACATAAAAGATGAGTTGAATGACATATAAATTTATACGAAAAATTTATTATGTCGTATTAGAGGGATAATGTTGATTTTGGGAAGAACCCGATTTTTATTATTAGTAGGTCAATTTAATGATCTTAGTATTTATTTTGATCATATCAATAGTTAAGTTTTGAGAGTGTGATTGGGAAATTAATGTGTCACATAGATAGAAGATAAATGATTAGTACTTACTCTTAGGAAATCCAAAGGTGGAAGATTGATCAAAAATTGTACTTAAATTTGAAATCAATGGTGAAGATTTGATGCTAAAGAATCCTAGGCAAATCAATGCCAAACTTTGGATGATAGGTGACCAATGAGAACTTAGGGTAAGGATTGGTGTGATGAAAGATCCAATGGATAAAAATAAAGATGACAACTTTGGATCGATAGTGGAAATTGAAAGAAAGAAAAACAAAATAAAATTTGACTAGAACAAGAGGGATTCGATTTTGTGAGTCACAAAGCAAGGGGAAATGTGAACAAATGAGAAAAGAAGAAAGTGGTGAATGCATGCAACCACATGTAAAGATGGCATGATTTATTTTGGCAAGTTGACATAAGGAAGAGACAAGTAAAAGTGATCCCTTGTCTCTACCTTGTTGAACTAAGTCTTCACCCCAAAACCCTCCTTGAAGTGGTGGCAATGAAGGGGGAAATCAGCCAAAATTTTTCAATTTTACCCCTCAAAATACAGCTCTCTTAAGGTGAAAGTTGTTGAGCACAAACCCCTAACACCCCATTTTATTCTCACACAAATTAAACTCAAAAACCCTAGCTTCTCTAACCATCACCAAGCTCAAAACAAAAACAAGAACCACCAACACTATTCTCCACCTCCAACACACCTCTAGCACCCTCCTCCATCCAATTTCAAGCTCTAAGAAACCCCGTCCCCAAGATCGAAGAAGTGTGAGACGGAGTTAGAGGATATTTTACTAAAGGTAACCTAGTGGTATTCTTCGTGTTTTAGTCATTTTTGGAGAACTAAAGCATGATGTTTAGTTATGATCTTAATGTTAGACTTCTTCTTTCCTAGAGAAAAGTTTTGAGAAGAACTTGGGAGGTTCGAGATCTTAAAGGATCCCCGGAGTATTTCGGTAAGATCTATGAACCTTGTTGAAGTTAATAGTTGTTGTGGTGATATAGCATGCATTAAAAACTTTAGTATGAAAAATAAATTATATATTAAGATTTTACAGAGGATAAGCTTCATTTTCGACTTTGGAATCACTTGATTGCTTTTATATATCTAAATTTCTGTGCCTTTGAAGTTGTGACACAAAACTAGAGAGAAAATGAACATCTGGGACATAGCCTAGCCACAGGTTTTCTATACTACGAATCGTTTAGACTCAAAATTTTGGATTATAAGTTAAAAAATTAAAAACTAGATTTTTTGAGCTTTCGAACAAGTTATCATATGCCTTGAACGGATAAATGTTTAATTTTTGGTGAATTTTACAATTTTGGGCTACAAACTGAAAATCCTTGCTGGAACCCTGTACTAGCCACAGGTTTTGTTTTTTTTGAGTTAGTAAACCTAAACTTCTTATAAAGTGTTCTTTTTGTACAAAATAGACATTATAAGTTTTTCAATGACATATCGTTTGTCTTATTTGGACTTGTAAGTAAATTGTTATAATTTTTCAAATCCTACCTATGAATCTGGATTTGTGGTTCAAATGTGAAACCAATAGTAATAAAACCTAAGTTAATAGTATGAAACACTCAAGTACTAAAGGAAATAACTTTACCACTATAAAGTAGACATCTTAAGCTTCAAAATGAGATATCATACGTTTAAAACGGATATGTACATAAATTTTAATAAATCCCTTAATATTGTATTGTAATCTGGTAATCCGAGATTTTACCATAAGATATTTAGGAAAACGTCCACATTAATATTTGAAATGCTTGAAATCTTGAAAAACAAATTATAAAGACAGAAACTAGATATTTCCAGCTTTCCAACAAGTCATCAAGTGTCCAAAACGGAATTATACTCGAATCCAAATAAATCTTATAAATTAAAATCATATACTGATAAAACAATTAGACATTAAATTATGACATAAGGGTAAGTCATAACATATGAATATATTTAGTTATGAAATGAGTTGATTTTAAGTGTATGATCAAATAATGTGAAAAATTCTAATTTTATAAAGTTGAATCACAAGTTTTAATAGGCTAAGATAAAGTACACTGGAGGGTTACTGGGTATATACTAAAAGATTACCTTAGCCCAACTAAATGAACATAACTAAGGAGATTGTACTAGCCCAATAATAAAATAGAGGTATATCCTTAGGTGACTCCTTATCACCTTGATTGATTTATTAATTAATTACTTAATTAATTAATTAATACATAACCAAATGTAATTAATAAAGTAATTAATTAATTAATTAATTGATTGATTGATAATTAATTAATTAATTATAAGAGTTAATATATGATAATCAAGATTATTATGTTTACATAATTATAATATATGATTAATTAGAGATAAATTAATCATTGACATAATCATCAAAATAATTAGGGATGATTAACTAGAGATTAATCAAACATTAATTATTATGTTAATCAAATTATTAATTATTACTATTAGAATTAATAATTAATAATTATTATATGAGATAGAATATTTAAATAACATAATTAAATTATTAACAAGAGAATTATTAATAAGTCAATTAAAATTATATAATTTAATTATAATTACTCAATTAAATAAAGTAATAATTAACTATTACTTAATTAATTAGTTAATCAATTAATTAATCAATTGATTAATTAATTAATCAAAATAATTGATTAAATTAAATTAAATAAATAATAATTAGTAGAAATTTATTTTAACATTTAATAATTAATAAGAATTAATTGTTAAGGTTAATTATGATACAAGTAAATTAAGTTCACTATAGTTTATAAAATAAATGAATAAAGTAATATAACTGTGATTCTATCTAATAACGAGATATTGTTAAACCAGGATGATTTCTCAAATTTACATAGTAGGACATACAACTTCGGAAGTTTACGTACGTAAGACAAGTAAATACAAACCTTACCTACAGCATGGAATAAAATATTTTTCTTTGTTGAGGCTCTACGTTTGCTATGACTTGACTTGATGATGTGATGAGTATATGAATTATACGTATTGTTTTGATTAAGTATTTGATGTGCATAATTTCTCTTGCATTGACATGATCAACATGCCTCATAGATAATTATGCCATAATGATAGATGTATAGTGACATGTAAATCTATACATTGTCACAATTAATGAGAATAAGGTAAATAAAAGATAGGATTAAGTGTCGTACCAATCTCCAATTAGTGAAAGGATATGATAAGAATGAAAGTTATAAGATATGACCTTAGAGGCTATTGGAGGGTTGTTCCCCTAATTCTCCATTGGTCATGCGTATGTGGGTATGACATATGGGTCCTTAAGTAGACAATACATGTATATTATAAAGTATAAATGAACACACACATGATCACATGCACTTTTGAACATTCTTGATGTTGCGTGTGATGATATGACTTTATAAAATGTTTTGTGAGATATTGTTTGTACTTGCTAAGCGAAAGTTCATACGTATGTGTGTTCGTGCTGTAGGTAACGCGAGTAAACAGCCCATTACTTAGATGTTCTTATGAACAGACGAAACTGTGCGAAAGTGATGGAGGAAGGGAGTGAGATACCACCACAAATTTAATTTCCGCAATTAGACTTCCTAAATGATTTTGTATCGACTATATTTATAACTATGTTCCAATATTTTGTTACTACTAAATTAGTATAAGCACTTCACGGAAAAAAGACTTTAGACTCTTTTCTTTTAAGTTACATGAAGTTATAACTTTTAAAATATTATTTAAATATGAATTCGAATAGGAAATTCATCATCTATAAGTTTCCAATTATTTCAGTTAAACATTTTAGTAAATTTAACTTTTATTATATGAATATAGTTTATGTTTCAAAAAAAATATATGTAGTTTTGAAACCAAACATAAATAAATGATAAGACTAAATTAAATGAGAATAAGTAAGTTAGTTAACAGTTCGAAAAGTTGGGTTATTACAATAATTTTACTCTATTAATTGGTTGTTACTCTTTTTCATACCACATAATTCTGGAAATAACAAGGACTTTTTTTTTCCCCAACTAGAACGACCAAAACATGATCAAAATATTATGGGTCAAGTTCACATGCCTTTCTTACATCATTTGAAACTTTCCCACAAAAACTACTCGTGTTTTATGAAAATTTCTTTTAAAATATAGAGTCAACGACATAATATCAAATGAATATTAGGGGGATTGATTGTACTTATTTGGTGTGCCTATGAAACTAGGAGGAAGCCCTTTTATTTTTGTTTTTCGTTTTTTTTTTCCAAAACTCCATATTTTATTAGGGTCTTAGTTTTCCTCCAAATTTCCATCATGAAAAAAAATGAGAAATGTAAATAACACCAATTTTTTCTATATCATCTCTTGTCCAATTTATGTGTGGAAAGAGTCAATTACGTATTGATGGTTCCACAAACTTGTAATGGGGACCAATTATAAAGATTTCATAGATGATGGGTAGTTTGAACCTTAAAAGCAGTGAAGGCCGTTTTGGGAACGTCTAAAAATGGCGTTTTGAATTTTACATTGAAAATGAGTATTTGGAAAATGACTTTTAGAAAAATTATGTGATATAAAAAATAATACAAATTTGAAAATATGTTTTAAAAAATACACAATAAATTTTGTCTTATTCATCTCATTATTATAAATATTTTAATATAAAAATCATCTAATTATGATTTAAAATGAAAAACTCATATATTTTTAAAATTTAAGTTTATTTTAAAATAGAAAAGAGAAAATTTAATATAAAATTAAAAGTTTTAGGTCTAACTTGTAAGAACCCGAATTTCAATGAATCTATGATTTTCTTTGAGAAAAGGAAAATTTAATATTTGAATTATGTATAACGATATGAAGCTCATGATCTGAGTTAAATATCAATATATATTTGAGTTCTCGTTTAATTAGCTACGAGACTCAATATAAGTATGAGACCCTTTTTGGGAGAAAAAGGGAAAAATATGAATTTTAATTTTTATTGCGGTCAAAGTTTGACCAAGATTGACTTTAGGTTGACCAAGTTTGACTGAGATGAAACTGCAATGTAATTATCGGTATGGAAACTATATTGCAGAAAACTGTCGTTACGGATGATTAAGCAAGATAGGGTTTAAGACGACTCTAGAGAGAAATCAAGCACGATTTTTAGGACATGAAGGACTAAATGGTTTCAAGTCCTAAGAAAAATTTATATGTAGTTGAATTTTATGCAGATAGATTTTGGACTACAATTCAGTATGATAATACTGTTTTAGAACAAAACAGTATTGACATTATCGAAGTTAATAAGGAAATAGATTGCATAATTATATTAAGGGATTCTTTGAATCAAGAGGATAATTATACATGAATTGGAAGCCAACTGGCTCCACTTTAGTTGCCACCTCACAAGGACTAAAATGCAAATATTTTATCCTTAGGGGCTAAAGTGTAATTTTTGAAAAATATGATGTAAGCAAGTGATGTAAGCATGATGTAAGCAAGTGATGTCATCAAGATGATGTCATCATGGTGAGGAAAGCATAGAACACTTGGTGAACAAGACAACAAAGCTTGTTGAACAAGCCAATTTTGGTGACTCACCCTTGCTTTGCTTGGTGTATGGCCAGCCACATGTAGGAGTTTTGGACAAAATTTTAGTTCATTTTCTTTAGTCTTTCTCTTCTCTTCTCCCTCCCTAGAAACTGAACCCAAAAGTGGAAGAAAACCGTGAGAGGGTCGGATTTTTTTTTTGGAGAAGAAAGCTAGAAGAAAAAGGAAAGAGAAAGGAAGGTATGGTGGCCGAAAATCTTGAGAGAAATTCCATAGAGGGAAACCGAATTTTCTTGAGAAGAAAGTTAGAAGAAAAAGTTTGGATCCAAAAGTTTAGATCCAATCTCAAAGAGTTAAGGTAATAATGGTAATCCTTCTAAACCCCTCTAGTTCTTCAATTAAGTTTTGATTCAAGTTTTTGTGTGTTTTCATGTGGGTATGGCCGAAATATTAGAATCCCATCAAGCTAAGAAGATGGCTGAAAAATTCGGAAACCCACCAATTAAGGGGCTGCCAGTTCTAGTAGGTGGCAAGGGAAGGAAAGGGTGAACCAAATTTAGTTCAAATTTGGTGATTGATTAAGGTAAAATTTCCTTGGTACCCTAAGCCCTTTAAATTATGTTGTAATTGGAAATTTAAGTGTATTTAAAGCTTGGATTGTAAGAGCATAAGCTCACTTTATTTCCAATGCCTTAGTTTAGAATTTTCAGTTTATGCTTGCCTAAGTTTTTATGTGATGTTGCTTAGCTTGATCATGTGGTTATGATTAATAGGCTTTGCATGATATGTGATTAGAATTGCATGAGATAAGGTTGTTGTATGCTTTATGATTAAGGTTTTAGTGAGCCGATTATGTGGTTGTGTATGACTATAGTTTTATGCTCTAGAGATTATGCGCTAAGGGTGTATGCTTAGTGCTCACCATGTGCTTGCTATATGTCCCAATAAGTTTAAGATTGATGTATGGCTATGTATGATGAGATTTTTACGTTAGAAAGCACTGCATGTTTGATCTTAGGCTCCCGCGGTGGCTGGTTGAGTTAGATTGCGCCAAAATAGGACGTGAAATGAATTTAAGCCAAAAAACTGCCAGTTCGGATGAAAACTAACCAGTTTTCTGGAAAGCCGGATTTGAGGCCCTTAGAGGCCGAATTTGAAGAAAGTTAAAACTGCAAAGTTGTAGAGAAAGGATTTTCCTAGTGGACAATCTGGACGGTTTTCCAAAATAAGGCTCAAATGGCCTCTGTTTTTATGAAAAACCGAGCTTGGTCTGCCCAGACTCAGTGTGGTAGCAGGGTGCACGGCCAGCAGCTTTCAACCCCAAATATGACTAAGTTAAAGGCAAAACTGGGTTTTGTGTAACGAACCAAAGTTGTTGTTTGTTTCAAGATCTAAAACTTTTCTGAAGAAAGTTTTCCCAGATTCAAAGCAGATTTTTAAGTAAAACCTAATTTTCCGGGAGTGTGCAGGAAATAGGAAATTCATGCACAGGTTTTTCAAAGGACAGTGTAAAAGCAGGAAATCCCTGCACATGCACTAATACTTTAATCAATAAACTGTTTTTAGGAATGGTTTTCAAAATTGATAGTTTTTAACTGTCTTTTCTTATAAGTTATGGTTTTATGAAAATATGGTGTTTTTAAAAGGATAACCTATAATAACCGGTTAAATACCCAAGTTATTGGGTTAGGCCAGGTCTTACCCTATGGTTACCTAGTAGGGTGTTACTCTAAAAGTGATAAGGCATTAGTAAGATTAGTAACCTCATGAGTTACTGTTTATGTCCGGTTAGGTCTTGAGCCCTAAGGTTACGACTAGTAACCGACCAAGTTCATTTCAGTAGTTATGGGGGACATATATCTAGAATTTTCCATGGTTGTTGGTTGGGATACTAACATTTAATAATTATGATTTATGTTAAGATAGAATGCAAATAATTCTTATCTTACACCCTGTTTGGAAACAGGAGTAGGAACTGTTGTCGTGCCATGATGGGACGATAAATCAAGAACGTAGGACGGAAGGTAAGTACAACTCCACCTACAGCATGAACAACGTTTTTGTTACATGACATGTTTTTATTTAAGAAATCATGAATTGATTTACATGATTTTACAAAATATGGTATGTTATGATGTTTTATATTACGATGTATTATGTTATGTTACGATATAGTATGTTATGGTATGTTATGGTACAATGTAGTATGTTATGGTATGTTATGGTATGATGTAGTATGTTATGGTACGGTGTGGTATGTTATGTTACGATGTATTATGTTATGATGGTTTATGTTATGAATGATGTTAGGTTATGTTATATGTTTTGTTATTGTGACATCATGAAATATGTTCACTGATATTGAATCACATAGTAAGAACAAGTTTTTAAGATATGAGATAAGACAAGTTAAGATTGTTGTGTGGTACTGACTTGTCATGAGGGCGGGTTTTAAACGGTATATTCCATGGTTTGAGTTGGATTGGACTGGCTGCCTCAACTACTCCATGTTAAACAGTTTGTTTCATGGTTTAAGTTGAAACGGTCTGGCTGCGTTCAACTATTCCATGGCTATGTACTACAGTACGTGCACATATGATATGTAAAGAAACCGAACTAAGTTAAAATATGGAATCATAATCGATTCATAAGAAATCATAACCGGTTCATACATTCTTGCACTCACATATGCATTGCGGATTAAATATTGTACTTACTGGGCATTAGCTCATTACTTACATTCATGATGTGGGTAAGCGACATATCGGCAATACTTGATATGAGACTGTGGAGAGATGGCGCTGCGGACTGTGAAATGTGGGATGGACACCGCTACGGATTTTGGAATATTAAGTTTATGTTATGTATGTTTATGATATGTGATGATGGTATGGATAAGGATAAGTTAAGTATGTCTGGCAAGCGAGTTGCCTCATGTTGTATCGATCCGCATTAGGACAGGTCTGGTCCACAGTTTACGGTTTATGTATGATAGCTTTCGAATAAAATGTGAAAGCTCGGTACTCGAGTGAGTACATATGAATAAGTTAAAGTTTATGTATGGAAATAAGTTTAGGTTATGTTTATATTTAAGTTTAAGTTTAAGGTTTTATTTCATATATATTATGTGAAAAAAAAATACTCTAGAAATGGGGTAAGTTTAAGTTAAATAAGTAATGTAGCGACCCCCATTCGTATGGTCGGTCCTACGTGGGTGGTCGGGGCATTACATAACTTTTGCCGTCTGAAAACGTTGACACAACTCTCAAGCTGGCCCCCTGAATTCTCTGTACTTTTCTTTGCATTTATTATTTTTCACTTCTAGTTCTAGTCCAATTTACACGTTCCATGGAAATTTCTTTTAAAATACAGAAGTCAAATCAAATGCACATTAAGGTGAATGACTGAACTTGTTAAGTGTGCCAATGAAACTAGGGGAAATCTCTTTTATTTTTGTTTTTTTTTTTGTTTTTTTGTTTTGCCTTTTTGGAACTCCATATTTTATTAGGATCTTTTTTTCCTCCGAATTTCCATCCTGAAAAAATAGAAATGTTAGTAACACCAATTTTGTTGTTATCATCTCTTATCCAATTTACTCATTTAGAAAGAGTCAATTATGTATTGATGGTTCCATGAACTTGTAATGGGGGACCAATTATAAAAATTTCATAGATGACGGGTAGTGATCTCAATTGCAATGCAACAGTATGTAGTTTGAACCTTAAACGCAATGAGGGCCATTTGGGGATGTCTAAAGATAGTGTTTTGAATGTTACATTGAAAATGTGTGTTTGGGACAAGACTTTTAGAAAAGTTCTGTGATATAGAAAATAGTGCAAACTCGGAATTGTGCTCGGGAAAAAATAAATAAATAAATCTTGTTTTGTTCACATGCCTCTCTTATATTTGAAACTTTCTCGCAGAAACCATTCATGTTTGACGGAAATTTCTTTTAAAATACAAAGGTAATGGCATCATATCAAATGAACATCAAGGGGATTGACTGTACTTAGTTGGTGTGCCTATGAAACTAGGGGGAAAGCCTTTTCATTTTTTTTTAACTCCATATTTTATTAGGGTCATTTTTTTCCCCTCTAAATTTCCTTCATGAAAAAAATGAGAAATGTTGGTAACACTAAATTTTTTGTTATCATCTCTTGTCCCATTTATGTGTTTGGAAAGAGTCAATTATGTATTGATCATGGTTCCACGAACCTGTAATGGGGGATCAATTATAAAGATTTCACAAATGACGGATAGTGATCTCAATTGCAATGTAACTGTATGTAGTTGGAATCTTAAAAGCAGTGAGGGCTATTTAGGCGATGCCTAAAAATAGTATTTTAAATGTTACAATGAAAATGTATTTTTGGGAAGAAATTTTTAGAAAAATTCTGTGATATAGAAAATAGTACAAATTTAGAAATGTATTTAGAAAAAAAAAATATGCAAAACATATCTTGTCGTGTTCATCTTGTCATTATGAGTATTTTGATATAAAAATAATCTCATTACACAAACAAGCACGCGCGCACACAAACAGAGACAAACACAAACACAAAGACGAATACACAGACACAGAGACACAGACACAAACACACACACACACACACACACACAAGGATAGTGACTATCAAAATAGAGGTACCTGTTAGTTTTGAATCACAAAAGCCAGGTGAGAGAGAGTCTCGAAGAGAGGGAGCTTCGGCCAGCTCCGGCGTCTCCGAAGTGTGCGAGCTCCAATCGGAAATCGAGCATCAAAAAAAGAGGAAGGATCACCGATCTCAGACGATCGTCAGTGCGTGAGGACAGATCTGTGGTTCCATGGTCTCGTGCTATGGTTTCCGTCGTGATCACGATCTCCGGTGCAATCTCTGACTGCGATCTCGGAGCGCGGTGGATGAGCTCGATCTCAGGTGTGCGATCTCCGGCGCGGCATTGGCGCAAGATCCGTCTTTCTCCGCTATCTTACCACGAGTTCCGGCCACCGTCAGAAATAAAAAACAACGGTGAGAGAACCAAAAAGAGAGAATGAGAGAGAAGAGCGAGAAAGAGGGGAAGATGAGAGAGAGAGAGAGAGAGGAATCACAGAGCTAGACCGAGAAGTATAGAGAAAGTTGGAGAGAGGGAAATATGGGAAACTGGAAGAATGAACCTCAGCCAGGGGCAAAATCGAAAAACAATAAAAGCACTACAAAATAAAAAAAAAAACTGAAAGTACAATCTGTGTCAGAAAAGTGAGTGGTTGTTGTACAACAGTGGGCAAAAATTCCAAATGGCGCACAACACTGGCTGTGTAAGTAATTTTCTCTTTTTCTTCCCTTAAGATTTTTTAAAACATTTGTAACAAACTCCAGAAATAAAAACAAAAATATAGATTAAGATACCATCAGATAGACCTTTGATTGGATATAAAGAAAAATTATTATAAAAATTAAATGAGAAAATATTGAAACAAAAACAGACAAGAGACGCAAAGATAATAATAATAACAAAATCAACTTCCAGAAAATAAAATCTAACCTCCTTATGTAAATGACTCAATAAATACCTAGTAAATAGAAAGAACAGCTTTGAGTAACTAAAAAAAGAGTATTGCGATCTTTAGCTATCTGCTAAACTTGTACACCGTACTAACAAACTTTACTTGTAACAGTAGTTTGAATTTAAAGAGCTTATCTTATTTTAAGAAGAGCAAAATTATTTAGCAACATTTTACATCCTACTTAGGTAGCATTATTATACACCCTGGAAAGAAAGCAAAAATATAACACTATACATGCAAGAATACTAATAATACTAATAATAATGACAATAATAACGGTAATAAAAATAATATAAAAAGTTAGGGGGAAGCCCATCCCTCCCTCCTTCATTGCTCTATACTTGCGCCATAGCCTCTTCACAATCCAATAGAAAAATCGTGCGGCATGGAACAAAATGATGAAAGCAAACAACAGCATCCACACGGAATCCGTTACATAACATATCACGTACAATAGATGGTGGGAGTTCTCGGGTGACACCATCATCATACCTACAAAGAAGGTATTTGCAAGTGTCGTCGTCACCACGCACATGGTGAGAGTTAGAAGGAACATAAAGAACTTGTTCTTCAGACGGACACCACTGATCAGCAGAAGAATGACGCTAAGCGACGCGAAGAAAGAAATGCTGTTGCAAACCTCGAAAGCTTTGTAAAAATATCCCGAATCGTAACGCGCTAGAATTGAGGTTTCAGCTAAGCACTTATATTCTTTGCTGCAATTAAAATTGTCGCTCTTTCCGTCATCTACGGTTTCCTGCCAAATTCCACCTGGTGGGTTGATGGCAGCTTGGTATGTCATGGTTGCGATCATAGTAGTCACAATCATGATAGAGCCTCGCTTGTCTTCCATCCAATCTCCTTTGTATTTCAGGAACCCAAACCACTTTCTGGCTTTGCCATTTGATGATTTGGTCATTGATTTCTTGTGAGCAACTTCATTATGATCTCGGGTTATTGCTGCTGAAGTCGAATTTTTGAAACCGAGGTCCTTAAACGTATGTCGGATTACGTCACTGATGAAGTCGGTTCTTGGAAAGTGCTCTAGGAGCTTGAAGGCTTTGAGACCTCTATGGTTCACAATATCATCTGTTCCAGATTTTACTCCAGGTATTGATAGCAAGTATTTCACGGTCTGCATGGTTCATGTGAAATTATAAATTTTCTTTTAGAATTTGTGATTCCATCAATGCTAGCTAACTTTAGTGACGTTAAACAATATACACTAATAGAGGTAGGACCCACATTTTATTAGTTGTGATGTTCAATATATTGATATTAAAAAGTATTTTTCTTTTAGGTCTCCCTTGGATGCACTTTTCACCATCTAGTTTGTAATTGGACATTTGAGGGACTTTTGGGGTTTCAGAAATCTTTTCCAAAAATTTACTATTTTCACAATTTTTTTTACATATGAAAATCAACAAAATACACATATCAAAACATGTGTTTTTCATTATCTAAAAAAAATGTTTTTCCAATTATTCTTTCACTAAATACAAAACTCCAAAACAATTTCTTTTTTTTTTTTTTTTTCAAAAGGTTGTATCCTAAACCCACATTCTCAAAACTTATCTGAATTCCAAAAGTCCCAACAGCAAAACTCCATCTCCAAAAATCTCCTGAACGGGCCCTTAAAATTTCTTTACCAAAAAAACAAATGAAAACAATAGTTTTTCTTCCCTTAAGATTTTTTAAAGCATTTGTGACAAACTGCAGAAATAAAAATAAAAATATAGATTAGGTGTCATCAGATAGACCTTTGATTGGATATAAAGAAACTTATTGTAGAAATTAAATAAGAAAATATTAAAACAAAAACAAAGAAGAGATATAAAGATATTTAATGTGTATGTGCTTATTTTCACGAACTAAGAACAAAAAGTACAATTCACTGTTTAGTAAGAAGTATTATAAGCGGACTTTAATATAAATACAACTTAGAACTTATTAAAATCAGATCTAAGTTATCTAATGCTATAAATCACCTATAGACTATAGACTCTTGTAGTTAAATTTTCTAAACTAAAATAAATAAAAATAAATTCCAAAAGATGATAATTTAACACAAAATAATAATTTGCCCAAATTAAAATAAATAAAAACAAATTCCAGTTGAAGATAATTAAATACAAAATAAGAATTTTCCCTAAGATGAAATGATAAGTTTTGCTAATACTTACCTCCACTTGCTTCAGCATCACAGCTAAATGCAAAATAATATTCCCGTCAGCACTCCCTTTGGAGTTGAGGAACGGGCAGTTCTCGCATGCAACTTCCGATTCGACCAACACTTTGAGAGCCTCCAAGTGGTTGTATCTAACACACAAGTGCAGCACTGTTTGTCCATCAGGCATCCCTTCCAAAACCGACTCCTTTCTCACGCCGATCAACAGCTTAATCACGTCGATTCTACCTCTCATGGCAGCGTAATGGAGAGGAATCTTCCCGTCTTGATCTTTGGCTAAGCACATGTTTTCGTCACTGTTTTCTTGCAGCAGTACTCGGACTACCTCCGTGTGGCCCTCGGCTGAAGCCAGGTGAAGAGGTGAGCGTTGGCGGGAATCTAATTCGGAAGAATGTTTCGGCTTGTGGATAAGAAGTTGTCGAGTGAAATCATGGTGGCCAAGTAAAGCTGTTATGTGTAGAGGAGTTTCATTGAAGGGGGTTAGTGAAATCTTACTCAGGATTAAAGGATCTTTTTGAATCAATGAGTTGAAGGTAAGCAAAGATCCTTCAATCGATGCTTCATACAACTTAGTTAACAAATCAACTTCTTGATCAGGTCTTCTTGCCATTGTTTTTCTTTGTTTGTGGGCAGATATATGATATGCCCATGAATAAATCTATAACTATATATACTAGTGTCAATAATTGACGCTGTTGAGCATCTTTGGTACGAAAAATTTTGTATTTAATTTTTGGTCCTTCAATTTTTTTTTTTTGTTTTCTGCCTTTTTTTTTTTTTTTAATTTAGTCCCTTTTTTTTATTGGTCAATTTTTATTCATTTTTGTTCTTTTATCTTTTTATTTTAATTTTTTCATGAGTCTCTTTTTTTATTTTAAGATCTTTTTTTTTTCTTTCGTGGATCTATTTTTTTTTTAACTCATAATTTTAATTTTTTCCTTTTTGGATAAATTTTATCAAATATCTTCAGACTAATATACTTAAATAGGGGCATAATTTGTGGGCCGAAAGTATATAAGAATTTTTTACACAATTATCTTCTGATCTTATCACATACTTGTAATTTTCCTCTGAACTTTTAATTCTGACGATTTGGATCTGTAATGTGCAAATCTATTGCAAACCAGTCCCAATACAGATTTAAGTTCAATTATCGTAAAATAGTTTGCTAATCAAATAAACATTACACTGAAGTTCAATAATAACTATGAGAATTATTGAATTATTATTTGTTAATAAAGCTTTCAAATTTTCAGTTTATAATATGAAAATAATGTTGTGTATTTAAATTAAAGAAGAAATTTAAAAGAAGAAAAGAGTATAAAATCTTAACTCCATAATAAGTATATTACCTGGAAACCAACCAAATAATGAACTTGGGAACAGAAATATGTACCATTAAATGTCATAATTAGGTCCGAAAATAGTTGTCGTAACCCTTTGCTTGGATCGAAGGTCCAATTCAGAAGCTGAAATTTTTGAAAAAAAAAAAAAAAATGTTCATCTCCATTTTTTTAATCATTCTCTCACTTCAAAAAAAAATTTTCCTATTTTTAAATTTATTTTATACAGTACTCTTTTAGGAAAAAAAGAACGGGAAAAGATTTTTAAAATCTTCTCACAATACATAATTTTCAACATTATTTTTTCTCAGGCTAAATAATTTTTTGTTTTCAAGAAGAAAATTTTTTACACATTCAAACATTATCTTATTTTTAAGATGAAAAAAACTTTTCAATTAAAACAAAAAAATATTTCTTTGTAAAAATAGACACTCCATCTAAATGGAACCAGCTTATTCAGTCGGATTCTCTTATAAGTAATAAAATAAATATATAATTTAAATTCTACATTTACATGTTTGTTTATATTATTATTTAAATATAACCTAAATCGACGAATAATTAATTCCTAACAAAGATAAAGCCAGAAAGAATGATGAAGGTGACAATCATGACAAAGTTTATCTATAGATGGGAGAAGAACAGCTGGAATGCTCTACCCAACAAGAAGGACCGTACGTATTACTCTCGTATTAAATTTCTCTTTTCGTAAATGCTTTTTTTTTTTTTTTTTGCTGTATTCAATATTCATGTACTATTGGACGGCCCATCCCTCATAATAGGTTTTCCTTTTCCAAGTCAATCAAGATGTGAAAACAAAATCAATGTTTGGCTTTCTCACCGATGAATATATATCACACATGCACGTCATTTTACACTGAGCTGATTAAAAGCTAAAATGCTGAACCTAACGATAACGACAAGACCGGACATATCGCTTTCGTTTTTTGGGTCACCTTTCATAAATGCTTTTTTTTTTTCTTTTTTTTGGCTATATTCAATTATTCATGTACTATTGGATGGCTCCTCCCTCATAATAGGTTTTCCTTTTCGAAGTCAGTCAAGACGTGAAACAAAATCGATGTAGACTTGTTTGGTAAAAAATTTATTTTAAATTAAATTATATTTTTTTATCATGATTTTTATTTTTTATTTTTTAAATTTTTTTGTCTTTTCTAAAATTTTTTTTTATTTTTTCTAAAAAATTACTATTAAAACTTTAAAATCTTAAACTAAACTCATTTACCACACACTTTCTTAGATTTCTCACCGATGAATATATATGACACGTGATTTTACACTGAGCTGATTAAAAGCTGGAATGCTGAATCTAAAGATAGCGACAAGACAGTACATATCGCTTTGGCTTTCATAAATGTGCTTTTTTTTTTTTTTTTTGGCTATATTCAATTATTCATGTACTATTGGATGGCCCGTCCCTCATAATAGGTTCCCCTTTTCCAACTCAGTCAAGATGTGAAAACAAAGTCAATGTTTAGCTTTCTCACCGATGAATATATATCACACATGCAGGTCTTTTTACTCTGAGCTGATCAAATGCCTTTTTTTTTTTTTTTTTTTTTAATGGAAGCATGAGTGTGCGAGTGTGTAATTAAGATTCGAAATTTAGATTTTTCAATGTGTAATTATTATAATTATTATATATCACCAATGAATTTAGATTTTCACCGATGAATAGATATCAATGTGTAATTATTATAAAATATATGCGAACAGATATATATATATAGTTACTAATAGTGCATTATGTTTAACAGTCACTTCAACATTAATTTTGGTTAATTTTTAATAATTCGGATATAAATTGTGGTAATAACAATTGGCAAGGACTTATAAAAAATGACAAAAAACAATATGATCAAAATATTATAGGTTCTTAATGTAAAAAGACCATCCATATTATAGAACCAAATTCACAAGCCTTTTTGTTCTTTTTTTTCCCCTTTATTTTGATAAATCATTTGAAACTTCCATGCAAAAACTATTCGTACTCTATGGAAATTTCTATCAAAATACAGATCAGAATTTCTTTGAAAATACAAACGTAATGGCGTCACATCAAATGAACTTTTTTTTTTTTTTTGGGTGAATACATCAAATGAACATTATGGGATTCACCATTCTGATTTGTGGTGCCTATGAACCTTAGGGAAAAGCCTTTTTATATTTGTTATAGAAAAAAAAATAAAAAAATAAAAACTCTGCATTGTTCTACTCTAATTTTTTTATACTAATTTTATGTTATTTGTTTATTTATTAATAAAGATGATCACATCAATTAATAAGTTAAAATTATATATGTCAATAAAAGACGACAAATTTAAAGCTGATACAAAAATTGAAAAGGGGTAAAACATCATAACGAAAAACACAGAGAATAAAATTTCAAATTCCTTTAGCCATTTTCACCTCTGCATCTGATTGTTTGTTGTTTGCAACTTTGCATTTAATAATACTGCTTGGAATTGTTGACAAGAGACCATGGTAGTCACTCCTTCTAACTGTGGATTCTAATTAAACTCGTAAATGGACTGTTGTCCTTAAGTAATGTAGCTGCAGAATCACCTCCCTTTGAAAGCCTTGAACTCCAATTAGAACTAGTCGGTGAATTTACAACGGCTTCTTCCGAAACTTCACTCTGCCTTGCCTTCAGCCTTGTGTCCTGATGGCAAACGACTTGCATCATTAGCCCAAGAAATTGCATCTTCAATCTGGGGATCCCATGAGCATATTTCTCTGATACCGTCTATAATTTTGAAAAATATGACATAGCCTTTCCATTGATAAAATAAAAACATTCAAACTTTCCTAATCTACATAATTATCTTAAATAAAGACTTTACAAATTAAAAAATTTTTAAATCTGAACTAGAAAACTAAATAGATAATTATAAAAATAATAAATACAGTTATTTACATTCTCCAACAATGTTTATGATTGTTCATTGAATACTAGTTATTATTATTAGTATTATGTATTTGGTTTTTGTTATATACACGAGGTCATGAATACCTTCTAATTGCTTAAAATCAAACCATTACAAATTTTTAGTTGGTTCCGTCTTCCAATTGTCCCTCAGTTTATGGATTTTGTGAGTAGCACTGATTTTTTTGCAACATTTGACATTCAGTTCTCATATAAAACATGTTACAAAGGAAAAACGACAGCTTTGAGGCAATGTTCACATTATGGAACTCCAAGAAATGCTTGTACAGAGTTTCTTCAGATTAGAAAATTCGAAGATTCAAGCAAATAAATAAATAAATAAATAAATAAAGCTTGCAAAAAGCTCAGTCGGTGTTTGCTTTCAAAATAACATTGCTACATCAAATACTTAAAAAAAAAAAAAAAAAAGACGTAAACACAAATATTTTTCCTTAATTTTAGGCTTTTTTCATAAGTTATTTTAGTACATTTTGAAATGAGAAGTCAATTTTGTAATGAAATGAGAAGTCAATTTTTGTTTTCAAATGAAAAATTATTTCATTTGATTCTGAAATGGCGTTAGATGCGTAATTAAACTATCATTCTAAGAGGGAATAATTTATGAAATTGTGTTTGGATAGATATTGAAAACAATCATTTGAAAAAGTACTTTTTTAACAATTTTGATAAAATCCTAAAATATTGTAATAAAGTAAATGGATATTATTTTGTTCCTCTTTTCATTATGAACACATTGATAAAGAAATAGTTTTAATCGGAGATGAAACGAATAAGTTGTTTTGTAAAACAACTTTGAAATGAAAATCAAATGGATGAAATTTGAGGGAGAGGTGATTTTAAAAATTAGTCTCATTTTTATTTTTATTATGAAATGAAAATGAAATTTCAGCTTGGAATGTGAGTATCAAACGCCATTTTAATTCTGCAATAAAAATAAATTAACTTGGACACACGAAACAAACTGGTCCTTAAGTACATTAGAAAGTTCAAAAGAATGAAAGGAAAAACTCTAACCAAGAAAAAAAAAAAGGAGAAAAAAGAAAAAGATAACTAGGGAAAATCTAGAGAAAATTTATTTTCTCTATTATTGATGGTTTCTAGAACTTGCGGTGGATTTATAAAAAATAAAAATAAAAAATAAAAAGAAGAAGAAAGGAGGACTACATTTTAAATCTAGCTTAGGACTACATTTTAAATCTAGCTTAGTTTTCACTTAAGAAGCTTTTGATTATATCTTTCTAGCATAAGAGATCCAACACAATCCAGCTAAATCAATCAGACGATAAAATCGTAATTGAATATTGTGGCAAGCCTTCCCCCCCCCCCCCCCCCCTCTCTTTTTGAACTTACAGATGAGGATCAGAGAATTTGAATTTTACATTTAGTAATGAAGTAGTTTGGGTATAATTATCATTAAACTATACTGATAATTACTCTGTTTTTTAACCAAAAAAACAATAGTTTTTTATTCCTTAAAATTTCTTTACGGAAAAAAAAAAAAAACTTGAAATAACAATAGTTTTTCTTGGGAAAATGTCCCAAATGCCACTATTTCAAAATCTCTTGACATTTTTGACATGGTTTTTGGACACTTTACTTCTTTGCCATCCAAGAGTACTAGTCAAAGGTCCAACTATACAGGTCAACGTCAACAACATATGCTTTGCCCAAATTACGCTTCTAATAAAAAAAATCTACAAGACACCAAATTGTCCATATTATGGAAAATCTACAAGAATTTTTTGTATTTTTAATATGGATAGCTAGGAAATTTCCTGCAAGAGTCACCAATGTTGGTTGTTAGAATATTTTAATAGAACATTTTAGATCCTCTACTAAAATATATTTTATTTTCAATATGGATAGTCCGATGTCTCCGACTCCAACTACTGACGTCGGTATATTTTAGCAAAATATTTTAGTTATTCTACTAGAATATTTTTTGTTTTCAACATGGATAATCGGACATCTCTAACTCCAGCTGTCGGTGTCGGATGCTGGAATATTCTGGTAGATTATTGTGGGTATTCTACTAGATGGGTATTCTACTAGAATATTTTGGATATTCTACTAAAAATTTTTCAATTTTCAACATGGATGCTGGGATATTTCAGGATCCACCTATGACGCCGATCGTTGGAATATTATAGTAGAATATTTTAATTATTCCTAGAATATTTTCTGTTTTCAATATGGATAGTTAGATGTCTCCGGCTTCGACTGTCAATATTGATCGCCAAAATATTCTAGTAGATTATTATGGGTATTCTATTAGAATGTTTTAGATATTCTACTAGAATATTGAATATTTTACTAAAATATAGATTTTTTTTAAACATAAATGGTAGGGTGTTTTCGGCTCTAGTCATTGATGTTTGTCACTGGAATATTCTAATAAAATATGTTGAATAATCTACAAGAATATATTGAATATTCTACTAGAATATCTTTTTTATCTTAAACATAGATAGTTGAACATCTCCGACCAGATCACAAATTTCGTACTCTGAAAAATATATGATAAAATAACTTTTATATTCTAATAAATTATTTTTTTTTCCAACAAATATCACCGAATTAAAAAAAACAATATTATCCAAAAGTATTCGGGAGTATGTTTCAAAAAAAAATCTGGAGTAAAAAAAAATAATTACACAACAATATCCAAAATTCTAAATGGCTTACATTTCAAATATAAAAATAGAACTGCAAAACATGGTCGCCGAAAGCAAAAATATGGCAAAAACACTATAACTCAAAATGGCAGATCAATTTATATAAAGATCAAGAGCTTTTAGAAAGGTAAAACTTCAGGAAAAAGAAACACAGAAACTCGGAACCTTTCTTCTAAATGACAAACTAATCATTCTCATATCGGATTGACAATCCCATTAAAAGGATATAACACAGATGGTCCACACCAACCCTGCTCTAAGCTTATACCTTTGTTTTTTCTTGTTCAAAAGAGCCCAATCATGTCCTGCTCATTAAACTTGTCATTTGACCCATTTCTCATATCAACATCTAAAGATGACCTCTCTCTTCCTTAAACATGTAGAATATCAATTTCAATTTTCAACCCCATATGAACAAAAACCATGCAAGAAATAGCAAGGAAATTAGGAAAAAAATCTATCTATTTGGTAAATAAGAAAGAAACTGTACAAGTTTAGTCTTGGCAATTAATATATATATATATATATATATATAGTTGGAATTAAGGTCTACTTCTCTCAGATTCATTGCTTTCTTCATGCAATGCAATTCTGGCTTTTAGGACTCAAATTTAGGGACAAACAGAGACAAACACAAACACACACAAACACACACAGAGACACACAGAGACACACAAACAGCCACCCACACACACACACACACACAAAAACAAGCGCGCACACACACACAAACACACAAAGATAGTGACTATGAAAAGAGAGATACCTGTTAATTTTGAATCACAAAAGCCAGGTGAGAAAGTTTCGAAGAGAGAGAGCTTCGGCCAGCTCCGGCGTCTCCAAAGTGTGCGAGCTCCAATCGGAAATCGAGCATCAAAAAAAGGAGGAAGGATCTCCGATCTCAGACGATCGTCATTACGTGAGGACGAATCTGTGGTTCCATGGTCTCGTGCTATGGTTTCCGTCGTGATCACGATCTCCGGTGCAATCTCTGACTGCGATTTCGCAGCTGCGGTGGATGAGCTCGATCTAAGGTGTGCGATCTCCGGCGCTGCACTACCGCAAGATCCGTCTTTATCCGCCGCCTTATCTAGTTCCGACCACCGTTAGAGAGAGAACAACGTGGAGAAAATCTCACAGCGGCAGTGGATGATCACGATCTCAGATTTACGATCTCCGGCGCGGCATTGGCGCAAGATCCGTCTTGCTCCGCTGTCTTACCACGACTTCCGGCCACTGTTAGAGAGAAAAAAAAAACAACGGGGAGAGAACCAGAGAGAGAGAATGAGAGAGAAGAGCGAGAAAGACGGGAAGATGGGAGAGAGAGAGAGGAATCACAGAGTTAGACCGAGAAGAATAGAGAAAGTTGAGAGAGGGAAATATGCGAAACTGGAAGAATGAACCTCAGCCAGGGGCAAAATCGAAAAACAATAATAGCACAAAAAAATAAAAAAAAAAACTGAAAGTACAATCCGTGTCAGAAAAGTAAGTGGTTGTACAACAGTGGCAAAAAATTCCAAATGGCGCTCAACACTGGCTGTGCACGTAAGGAAGTGCATGTTTGGTTCGTCGGTTTAAATTATTAGTTTGAACTGATTTTTTTATCCTTTTCTTAAAAAGTTTTTTGTCTTTTCTGAAAAAGTTTTTTGTCTTTTCTGAAAATTCAACAAAAATTACTATTGAAATTTAAAATTTCCAACTCAAACTGGTGAACTAAACGGAGTCTAATTTTCTCTATGCCTTCCCTTAAGATTTTTTAAAACATTTGTAACAAACTCCAGAAATAAAAACAAAAATACAGATTAGGTGCCATCAGATAGACCTTTGATTGAATATAAAGAAACTTATTGTAAAAATTAAATAAGAAAATATTAAAACAAAAACAGAGAAGAGACACAAAAATATTTAACGTGTATGTGTTTATTTACACAAACTAAGAATGAAGATTAGTAGAATTCATTATAGTAAGGAGTATTATAAATAGGTTTCGATATAAATACAACTTAAATTTATTAAAATAGGATATAAGTTATCTAATGCAAATAAATCACCTACAGACTAGAGACTATAGTAGATAAATTTTCTAAATTAAAATTAATTAAAATAAATTCCAAAAGAAGATAATGAAACACAAAATAATAATTTTCCCAAATTAAATAAATAAAATAAATTCCAAATGAAGATAATTAAATACAAAATAATAATTTTCTCTAAGATGAAATAATAAGTTTCCCTTATACTTACCTCAATTTGCTTTAGCATCAGAGCTAAATGCAAAATAGTTTTCCCATCAGCCGACTCTTTGGAGTTGAGGAATGGGCAGTTTTCGTTTGCAACTTCCGATTCGACCGACACTTTGAGAGCCTCCAAGTGGTTGTATCTAACACACGAGTGCAGCACTGTTTGTCCATCAGGCATCACTTCCAGAACCGACTCCTTTCTCACGCTGATCAACAGCTTAATCACGTCGATTTGACCTCTCATGGCAGCGTATTGGAGAGGAATCTTCTGTCAAAAACTAATTTGTAAGTATTTGAATAATTTATTAGAAGAGCTTTATTTGTCCAAAAGAGCTTCTAGTAAATGTGGCTTCTCAAAACATATGGACTCTAAAATTTGTATAGGAGTTTCTATAAAACTGTATAAATTACTTTATCATCATTTTTTTTAATTTATTAGAATATTGAAAACATTTTGACCCATCACACTTTTAAAAATATGGACCGAACCATTCATACTAAAAAGTCACAATTTTTACTTTCTTTCTCGACTGGTCACCAAAATAAAATATAAGATTTTGCCAAACAAACTTTAAAAAGCAGAATTAATTGTTGATCTTACACAACAAAACAATTTCGTCGGTAAAAGTATCCTAAATGATTTATTTGACAAAATATTAATCTAATTCTTTCCGTCGGGAATCATCCATTAGACCCCAATTTTTCCTCTAGAAACCTGTGTTTTGGCTACTCCTCCATTTAATTATTTATTTAAAAAAAAAGGAAGCTAACACGGATGGTGCCATTTTTGGTAGTCTGGGCAGGGTGGGCTGTGGAAGAAATTGTTTGGGTTTTGTTAAAGGTTGCTTTGCGGCTCCTTTTTCTTTGAGGTAAGTTGAGTGATCATGAATTTTGATATTGTTGCGATTAGGTTTTAAGCTTGGTTTAATTCATGGGTGGAGTGTTGTTTCCAGATAAAACTCACCTAACAAATCCCACGGTAATAGGGATCCCAAAGTATTATCATGCATGCAAGATAACACGAAACAACAAAGTAAAAGAATGCAGAAAATTGAGAACACAAAAATATATAGAGGTTCACCGTCAATTAACTAGTTACATCATCTCTCGTCCCTTAGGATTTCACTATCTTTTTCAGAGTTACAAGTGATGTAATCTGTAGAATGTGAGTTCTTAGGTTTCCGAAAGCCATTCATCATGTATTTATAGTTTCTAAGAGATAACCCTTTAACTAATATTTAAAATACAAATACTTTATATGTGAATTTGAATCTTAAAAATAGTAGATTTTGGCGGCTAATATCTGATATTTGAATAATATTTCAGATTCAAATATCTAAAACCACTTGTCCAAGATCCCCGAGTGCCAAAATTGTCTAGGACATCCTAGAGATCTCGGCTACCCATCAACAAGGTATGATTCAACTTTCGAGTGAATTTGGTTGTACTGGGAGATTTTTTGTTCCTGAAAAATGAAAAAATGTAGGTTCACTTCATTTCAAAGGGTAAAATTGAATTTCATAATTTCCAATTGCCCAGCATGGAAACGATCTTCAATCTTTTGGAGTTCCGAAATAATAATAATTATAATGATAATGATAATAATAAAAGCAACTTCCAAAAAATAAAATCTAATCTCCTTATGCAAAGGAATTAAAGAGATGACTCAATAAATACCTAGTACATGGAAAGAACAGCATGAGTAAGGAAAAAAAGAGTACATGATCCACTCCAATCTTTAGCTATCTGCTACACCACACCAACAAACTTTACTTGAATTTAAAGAGCTTATCTAGTCTTAAGAAGAGCAAAATTATTTAGCAACATTTTATGTCCTACATAATTAGCAATATTTTACTCACTTGTAAATAGCGTAAAAAATTAACACTACAAAAGAAATAATAATAATAAGAATAATAATAATAACAATGACAATAATAATGGCAATAAAAATAACAAAAAAAGTTAGGTAGGGGCCCATCCCTCGCTCCTTCATTGCTTTATACTTGCGCCATAGCTTCTTCACAATCCAATAGGACAATTGCACGGCATAGAACAAAATGATGAAAGCAAGCAACAGCATCCACGCCGAAAATGAGAAACGAAAGTACTTGTCCACGACATCGTAGGAGTTGTCGGGTGTCACCATGCTCATACCTAGATAGAAGGTACCGGCAAGTGCCGTCACCACCACGCACATTGTGAGTGTTAGAAGGAACATAAAGAACTTGTTCTTCATACGGACACCACTGATCAGCAGGAGAATGATGCAGAGCGACGCGAAGAAAGAAATGCTGTTGCAAACCAGGAAAGCGGTGTACCTAGTTTTGCGGTAACGTGCTAGAATTGAGGTTCCAGCTAAGCACTTATCTTCTTTGCTGCAATTAAAATTGTCGCTCTTTCCGTTGTCTACGGTTTCCTGCCAAACACCGCCTGGTGGGTTGATGGCAGTTTGGTATGTCATGGTTGCGATCACAGTAGTCACAATCATGATAGAGCCTCGCTTGTCTTCCATCCAATTTCCTTTGTATTTCAGGAACCCGAACCACTTTCTGGCTTTGCCATTTGATGATTTGGTTGTCGATTTCTTGTGAGCAACGTCATTATGATCTCGGTTTATTGCTGCTGAAGTCGAATTTTCGAAACCGAGGTCCTTAAACGTTTGTCGGATTATGTCACTGATGAAGTCGGTTCCTGGAAAGTGTTCTAGGAGCTCGAAGGCTTTGAGACCTCTATGGTTCACTATATCATCTGTTCCTGTTTTTATTCCAGGTATTGATAGCAAGTATTTCACAGTCTGCATGGTTAATGTGAAATTATAAATTTTCTTTTAGAATTTCTGATTCCATCAATGCTAGCTAACTTTCGTGAGGTTATACATTATACACTAATAGAGGTAGGACCCACCTTTTATTAGCTGTGATGTTTAATATATAGATACTAAAAAATATTTTTCTTTTAGGTCCCCCTTGGTTGCACCTTTCACCATCTGGTTTGCAAATGGACATTTGGGGAACTTTTGGGATTTCAAAAAGTCTTTTCCATAAATTTACTATTTTCACAATTTTTTTTTTTCACAAATTTTTTTACATATGAAAATCAACAAAATACACATCTCAAAACATCTGTTTTTCATTATTTACAAAAAAAAAAAAAAAAAAAAAAAAAAAAAAAAAAAAAAACATGTTTTTCCAAATGTTCTTCCACTAAAAACAAACTCCAAAACAAAGAAAAGATAAAAAGGTATTTAATGTGTATGTACTCATTTACATGAACTAAGAACGTAGAGTACAATTCACTGTAAATTAAGTAAAGAGTATTATAAATAGGCTTCAATATAAATACAACTTAGAATTTATTAAAATTGGATATAAGTTGTCTAATGCTAATAAATCACCTATAGACTGTAGACTATAGACTATTGTAGATAAATTTTCTAAATAAAAATAAATTCCAAAAGATGATAATCAAACACAAAATAATAAAGTTCCCAAATTAAAAGAAATAAAAATAAATTCCAAATGAAGATAATTAAATACAAAATAAGAATTTTCCCTAAGGTGAAATAATAAGTTTCGCTAGTACGTACTTACCTCCACTTGCTTTAGCATCACAGCTAAATGCAAAATAGTATTCCCATCAGCACTCTCGTTGGAGTTGAGGAACGGGCAGTTCTCGTATGCAACTTCCGATTCGACCAACACTTTGAGAGCCTCCAAGTGGTTGTATCTAACACACAAGTGCAGCACTGTTTGTCCATCAGGCATCACTTCCAAAACCGACTCCTTTCTCGCGCCGATCAACAGCTTAATCACGTCAATTCGACCTCTCATGGCAGCGTAATGGAGAGGAATCTTCCCGTCTTGATCTTTGGCTAAGCACATGTTTTCGTCACCGTTTTCTTGCAGCAGTACTCGGACTACCTCCGTGTGACCCTCTGCTGAAGCCAGGTGAAGAGGTGAGCGTAGGCGGGAATCCAATTCGGAAGAAAGTTTCGGCTTGTGGAAAAGAAGTTGTCTGGTGAAATCATGGTGACCAAGTAAAGCTGTTATGTGTAGAGGAGTTTCATTGAAGGGGGTTAGTGAAATCTTACTCAGGATTAAAGGATCTTTTTGAATCAATGAGTTGAAGGTAAGCATAGATCCTTCAATTGATGCTTCAAACAACTTAGTTAACGAATCAACTTCTTGATCAGGTCGTATTGCCATTGTTTTTCTTTGCTTGTGTGCAGATATATAATATGCCCATGAATGAATCAATAACTATATATACAAGTGTCAATAATTGACGCTGTTGAGCACCTTTCGTATGAAAAATTTTGTATTTAATTTTTGGTCCTTTATTATTATTTTTTTTTTTGGTTTTCATCCTAATATATATTTTTACAATTTAGTCCATTTTTTTTTTGTATTGGTCAACTTTTATATATTTTAGTTCTTTTATCTTTTTTTTTTAAATTTTTTTATGAGTCTCTTTTTTTATTTTAAGATCTTTTTTTTTTTGGGTCTATTTTTTTTACCTTATTATTTAATTTTCCCCTTTTTAGATAAAATTTCTCAAATATCTTTAGACTAGTATACTTAAATAGGAGCATAATTTGTGAGCTTAAAGTGTACAATAATTTTTTGCACAATTGTCTTCTAATCTTATCGCATGCTTATAATTTCCCTCCGAACTTTTAATTTTGACAATTTGAACCTGAAATGTGCAAATCTATAGCAAACCAGTCCCATTGAATACGGTTATCAATGAGCAATGGTTTCTTAAAAATTTAAGGGAAAATTGTAGAGTTAAAAAGTTATTAAACAAATTATCTCTGCGATAAAATCACAAGGCAATTGTTAACTAAATGCTCAAAAATATATATGGCCATAATATTTTAAGTGCTCAAAAATATATATGGCCATAATGTTTTTACACGACTATTTTAAGTACATGAAAGGAAATTGAAATGAGAAACTTTGAAAAGTCAATTATGAAACCTGAGTGATACAGAACATTTTACAATTGACTACTTAATTTTTAAATATTCCACTGGGAGGTGACTCTTAATTTTTAAATATTTTCAACTCATCACTGTCTCATCTATAAATATTCCACTGGGAGGTGACTCTGATTTTTTTTTTTTTTTTTTGATAGGAAGAAAATTTAATTAATAATAAAAATGAAAAGTCATTAATTACAAACTGAAAAATGAAAGGTAAAGAAGTGAGACTTCATAAATATTTTCCGTTGCCTCAGAACTGCATGTCTCATCTGAGTCATTGAAGTTAATATTTTATCAGCAACTGAATATTTATCTCTTTATTTCTTGTAGTTTCATAAACGTCAAAAGAGAACATTGTTCAAAACTAAGGTAAATTTTGCACACATAGTACAATTTATATTAATGCCCATTTTAAAGCAAATTGTATGATCTACTAGCAATAAGCTGGTTTGACGATTAGGATGCTTTTCTCTTTTCTCCTTTTAAGATGTTCGTAAGATTCTGTACTATTGCCATTGTTTTTCTTTGTTTTTGTGCAGATATATGATATGCCATAAATAGATATACTTAAATAGGAGCATAATTTGTGGGCCAGAAGTGTACAAGACTTTTTTGCACCCTTTTTTTCTGAATATATCACGTTGTAATTTTCTAAATATATCACATACTTGTAATTTTGACAATTCGGACCTTATATTTGTAAACATGTTTCAAACCAGTCCCATTGAAAACAGTGTTAATTTTTTGATCGAAATTGGCATGTGCCTTGCACTTGGATCGTTAATTAAAAGCATAAAATGATTTTGTTGTTGTTGTTATTGTTTTTTTTAACTCGAATGGCAAAATTAATTCAAATTATCTAGTTTGATAAAGCTTAATTATTGACTCTAACCTCACTGATTTGAGTTACAAAACATAAAAACAATTATTGCTGTCATTAGTTGACAAAACATGTATAAGTAAAATGTTGATATCTGTTAAAAAATTAACACTGTTATCAAGAGGGTGTTTCGTTAAAAATTAAGGAAAAATTGTAAACTTAAAATTTATAAAAGAAATTATCTCTGCGATTAAAATCACAAGGCAATTGTTAATAAAGGGCTCAAAAATATATAAGGCCGTAATGTCTTTACACGGCTATTTTAAGTATGTGTAACAAGTTCATGGAAATTTAAGGTAAGCTCTCTCTGGATCAGAAAATCTATATCAGAAAAAAAGGAGGAATTCAGTGCAAATTTAGATTTATTCTCAGTGCAAACAACTTTTGTTCATAAGAGAAGAAGAAGCTTTCCATCTGTTTTGGCACTTTTTTTTTTTTTTTTCTTCTTTTTCTCTCTGTTCGCAGAAAGTTGTTGATGATGGTTCCTACTTCCTAGAACTTGCGTACTGAAAAAGAGATCTACTTTTCATCTTGTTTTATCCCTTATTTGGTGCTAAGGTCCAATTCAATCCAAATAAAAAAATTGAGTTCATTTTATCTTTTTTCAGAAAGTACGTCAACCTTAATTTTACTATTTACAGTTTTTGTAACTCAAACTTCAAAAGTTCTTAATTTTGCAAATTAGCATATATAAGTCAAAGTGGGATGAATTTTTCTTTACATTGCATATAATTTTGAGACGAATCAAACAAGTTATAGTATTATTTTTTTCTAAACACATTTCAATTTTTTTTTACTTTTTAGTTTAGACAATTCAAATGTATCACCGAATGCACATTTAATTCAACTCAATTCCAATATAAAAAATTCAGTTTCAACCCAAGTACCAATTATGCATGCTTAATGCTGACTGAATTATATAATGCATTTAAATATTTATTGAACTTGAATGTTTGCATATAATGTAGAATTTTATATTGTGTATTTAAATTAAATGTGTGTTTGAATAGCTTTTATTAATAAAGTATTTACGCAAAATCACCAATTTTGAGGACCCCTTTTAAAATATAAACACTACTTAAATATTTACAAATTTAAAAAAAATTTAAAATTCATTCTTTTTTCTTGCATGCTTACTCTATAATTGTTGTTGACTTTTTTTTTTTTAATTGAATCAAATTTTCCATACAAGATTTCATTTTTAGATGCATCACAAATGTTTTAGCTACTTTTAAGGGAGAAAGCTTTTTCCTTTTAAACTTCTTAAATTATCTGAAAACAAGTTTTTTATTTTAATTATTTTTTATGGATAGGAAACATGTATTTTAGAAGGAAACTTTTTTTTCTTTGGTCATTTGAATACTTAAGAAACATGTTCTTTTGCTTTAAAAAGAAAAAAAAAAAAAAAAAAAAAGTTCTTCCTTCCTTATACTTGTATTTTGTTTTCTATTGAACGTCTACAAACGATTATATTCGCAATTAAGTTCTTTTTTTAATTATTATTCTTGTAACGATTAAAGTTTCAATAAGGTGGAAATATCAATATAATCATATGATAAAAAACTCAATCACTTTAATTACTATGATCGTATAATAAGGACCTTATCATTTTGCAATTCTTAATCGGTAACATCAAATATAAAGTTTGTATTACAATGACTATACTACTTAATGAAGGAATTTCGCACACCATTTTTTTTCTGGATCAATATCATATTGATCGTGTTATTAGGCCAAGAAAAAAAAATCACCAAATATAGTTTCTTACCATATTGACCTCATCCATACGCTATTGCGATAAATACAAATAATTAACAATATATTCATATATATGTTAATAAAAATATAAAGATGAAATGTTTTTAGGAATGGTGAATTTCTAATTATCACATAAGCAAAATGGGTAACACAATTCATGTGCCTATTTTTAGAATGAAATATGTCTTCTTTTATTCTTCCAAGGAAATTTTTGTCAACACACTATGATTAGTTTTAATTTTTGTTCAGTTTTGCAATTAAGTTTGCTTGTAAACGTTTTTTAAAAGCATAACTCTAATTTGATCATATATGTAAATAGTTCTATATCAATATTAAATTTGAGTAATATAATAGTAGATAAATAAATATGGAACTAATTTATAAAAATGAAAATTTATATACAGAAATTGTTGTAAAATAGTTAAACATACAAGTGATTTAAATAATTTCACTTCAATAGTTAGCTAATCAAATAAACATTAAACTAGGTCCAATAATAACTATGAGAATTATTGTATTATTATTTCTTAATAAAGTTTTCAAATTTTCGGTTTATAATATGAATATAATGTTGTGTATTAAAATTAAAGAAAAAATTTAAAAGAAGAAAAAAGTATAAAATCTTAACTCCGTAATAAGTATATTACCTGGAAACCAACCAAATAATGAACTTGAGAACTGAAATATGTTCTAATAAATGTCATAATTAGGTCCAAAAAATAGTTGTCATAACCCTTTGTTTGGATCGAAGGTCCAATTCAAAAATTGAAAAATTTTTACAGGAAAAAAAAAAAACATTTGTCTTTATTTTTTTAATCATTTTTTCATTTAAAAAAATCTTATTTTTAAATTTATTTTATATATTATTCTTTAGTTATTTTGTACTATAATCTTTTAGAAAAAGAAATATAATATTTTTAAAATTTTCTCATAATACATAATTTTTAACATCATTTTTTCTCATTCTAAACAATTTTTTGTTTTTAAGAAGAAAATTGTTTACATATCCAAACGTTATTTTATTCGCAAAATAAAAAAAAATTTATTTAAAACAAGAAAATTTTTCTTTTTAAAAATAGGTACTCCATAGCCAACTTATTCAGTTGGATTTTCCCATAAGTAGTAAAATAAATCTACAATTTAAATTCTACATTTACTGTTTGTATATGTTATTATTTAAATATAATCTAACTCGACAAATAATTAATTCCTAACAAAGATAAAGCCAGAAAGAATGGTACAATCATGACCAAGTTTTTCTATTCATGGGAGGAAAACAGCTGGAATGCTCTACCAAACGACAGGGACCATACATATTGCTTTCGTTTTTAATTTCACCTTTCATGAATGCTTTCTCTCTCTCTCTCTCTCTCTCTTGCCGGCCACTTTTCATGGCCAATACAATGAACTTGGATCTAAGCGCAGTAAATGGATTGACCGCAGCCCATATGTTGATTTTTCGTTAAATTTTCAACAATACTGACGAAGGACTATTCATGGTGCTTGATCCGATATAAATTTGACGCTTTAAAATGTTGTCTAATCAAGACATGAGATGAGAAAAAAATGTACAAAGACCAAAGACTCTGGGGCAAAATGTGAAACATGCCTGACTTTTTGTACTTAATTAACTTTTAATCACAACACAGGGAAGCAGCATTAGCAATAGCACATATATATAACAGTGGAAGATGAAAAAAAAAAGAGTCCACTTTGTGTCTTTTCTAAAGCCTTCATAATGATGCGGGAAAGATACCTTCATAGTGATAAAATGCGTTTTTTTGTCTTTTGTTTTTTTTCAAAGGATGCATGAGTGTTTGAGTGTGCAATTAAGATTTTTTACCGATGAATATATATCAATGTGTAATTATTATAATATAGATGCGCACAGATATATATATATTGTAATGCGGAGTTTAATTAATTTAAAATAATTAAATTTAGTAAGTATGTTTAGTATCTTATTAGTATTATTATTATGTGTTTATTTGTAGTAATGTTAATCATTTTATATGAAATATTTTTTTTTTTTTTAGTATTTATGTGCTACTGAAATTATTTATATATTTTTTAAGTAACTATGCAGAGGAAAGTTGACAACCGCCAGAAGTGAAGTTGATCAATGTGTTTTGTCCACAAGATTGTTGGTATAAGAATGGTAATATACAGTTATAGAATATACTTTAAATGAAGTTTATTAAAATTTTTATGGACTTATTTGCAAAGAAAATTTATTTTTAAGGAGCTAGCATAATTTTAAATTCTTTTGGGCATTTTATGAAATTTTTAAAAATTGTTTGCTGTTGTCTTTTTAAGTGCTTTATAGTTGCCTTTATCTAATATTAAGCTTATTTTAGCCAAACCCTCTTCTTCCTCCCATTTCCAGCCGGTTCTCAGTGTCAAAAAAAAAAAAAAAAAATCAACAACTGATCTTCTCCATCATAATAAGACATTCTTTCCCCTCCTAAACCACAAGACAAATCAAGAGTAAGCTTCACTCAAAAACCTATTTTCGGATTCCACCAAACACCCATTTTTCTTCCAAGCTTGTTGAGCTCAAAGTGGAGTTTGGCATCATTTTTGGAGTTCGAATTGTATAAGTTACCTAAGGTAAGTTTTAAGTAGGGTTTTTAGTGGATTTTGAAGCTATTCAAAGCTAGAAATATGAGGTTTTAAGTTGAGATGCCATATGTTAAAGTGTAATGTGATTTCTCACCAAAATGTGAAATTTCTGTTTTGATTCAAGATTTTTGATGGTTCTATGTTATTTGAGATGTAAAGCATTGTGAGGTCTGATTGAAAAAGAGATTTGGTTGTTTTTAATGTATTTTATGAAGTGTCATGAAAGGTGTTTGTGACAATGTTTGACTGAGATTTCTAAAACAGAATACTAGGATTTCGAATTTTGTTTCTTTGTTTATACCCTGTATTTGAAGCTGAAATTTTGTGGAGTTAAAGTATACATATGAATCTTGCTCCCCACAAAATTTCACGTGAAAATGTTGTAAAACGGATTTTTAGTGAATTTTCAAAAATTGGGTTCTGTAGCTGGAAATTGGTGGGCAGCCACTAAATAAAAATTTTGTTTGTGCTTAGAATTTGTCGTAAAGGACTTTAAATGATCTAAAATGTTAAAAAGTGATACTGTAATGCATATTTTTCTATTTTAAATTATTGGTAATGGATTGAAGATATTTTTTTAAGAATGCAAAATGACTTGATCATGGATCTTAGGACAAACCCGATCAACTTTCCTCAATACGGTGGAGTCAATTTTTCTGCGGAAGGAGGTAAGTAGAAATTCTACTTATTCTGTTATGGAAACTTAAAAAGTATATGATACAGCGTTTTAATGTTTTTCACAAATGTTTAACATTTCAAATTAGACTATGGATATAATGTTTCTCTTCATTGGAAAGATTATGATTTGCAAGTAAGAAAGTATAGTTTAATGAAAACTTTTATGTTATGTTTATAATGTTTTAAAGGTTTGAAAATTTTAGATGTGGCCTATGAAATGATGGGAATATCTACGCAATGTGGTAACCCCACTACAATAGTGTCATTGGATCTGACTGATACCCACGGATGGGTCCCGAAAGGGACATAACTGATACCAACGTTTGGGATCCCAATGACAGTAATGAAAATGTTTGGCTAAACTTAAGGAAAATGAATGGTAAATGATTATGTAGCTTAAACCCAATATGTGTTATATCTCGAAGACTTTCATGATATGTTTTAAATGTTGATTTAGATTTTTGTTTGCAGAAAAAAGATATGAAATTCATTCAAAAATGTACTTTAAGTACATATTATATTTTGATTGTTTTGTATTTAACTACGTTCCGTTTACTAGGCTTTTAGCTCACTTTAAAATTTCATGATACAGGTGAGGAAGCAACATAATGACGGACTGAACCTCTTTTGGGAATCTGATGTCACAGAATCTATGTACATACTAAACTAAAGTTGTTTCATGAAAAATGCTTATCAAAAAACTTTGTGGCCTACACTACACAGTTTTGTTTTGAGATAATACTAACAATATGGGATAGTTGTAATACCAACTCTTCATTTTTTTTTTGGACTAAACTTTGATGAAGAGTTTGTAAATATTTTATATTAATATCTTATCATGCAACTATCTTGGCTTTACAATGTTTTTGTGTTATCGTGAAATTTTATGAATGTATGGATTAGTAACATATTCTAGTTAGGTTTAGTTAAAAGCTAAACTGGCTAGGGAATGTTACATATATAGTTTTACTGCATTATGTTTAACAGTTACATCAACATTACTTTTAGTTAATTTTTAATAATTCTGATATAAATTCTGGTAATGACAATTGACAAGGACTTAAAAATAGATGACAAAAAACAATATGATCAAAATGTTATAGGTTTTTAATGTAAAAACACCATCCATAATATAGTACCAAATTTTCAAGCCTTTTTCTTCTCCCCCCAAAAAAAAATCATTTGAAACTTCCATGCCGAAACTATTCGTACTCTATACTCTATGGAAATTTCAATGAAAATACAAACGTAATGGCGTCACATCAAATGAATTTTTATTTTTATTTTTGGTGAATACATCAAATGAACATTATGGGATTCACCATTCTCATATGTGGTGCCTATGAACCTTAGGGGAAAGCACTTTTTATATTTGTTAAAAACAAAAAGTTCTGCATTGTTCTAATCTCAATATTTTATAATAATTTTAAGTTTTTATTTATTTATTAATAAAGACGATCACATCAATTATTAAGTTAAAATTATATTTGTCAATAAAAGATGACAAACTTGAAACTGATACAAAAATTAAAAAGGGATAAAACATCGTAACGAAAAACACAGAGAATAAAATTTCAAATTCCTTTAGCCATTTTCACCTCTGCATCTGATTGTTTGTTGTTTGCAACTTTGCATTTAATAATACTGCTTGGAATTGTTGACAAGAGACCATGGTACTCACTCCTTTTAACTGTGGATTCTAATTAAACTCGTAAATGGACTGTTGTCCTTAAGTAATGTAGCTGCAGAATCATCTCCCTTTGAAAGCCTTGAACTCCAATTAGAACTCGTCGGTGAATTTACAACTTTCCATTTAAGTAATGTAGCTTCTTTCGAAACTTCACTCGGCCTTGCCTTCAGCCTCGTGTCCCGATGGCAAACGACTTGTATCATTAGCCCAAGAAATTGCATCTTCAATCTGGGGATCCCATGAGCATATTACTCTGATACCATATATAATTTTGAAAAATATGACATAGCCTTTCCATTGATAAAATAAAAACATTCAGACTTTCCTAATCTACATAATTATCTTAAATAAAGACATTACAAATTAAAAAAAAAATTAAAATCTGAACTAGAAAACTAAATAGATAATTATAAAAATAATAAATACAGTTATTTACATTCTCCAACAATGTTTATCATTGTTCATTGAACAGTAGTTGTTATTATTATTATGTATTTTGGTTTTTGTTATATACACGGGATCATGAATATACCTTCTAATTGCTTAAAATCAAACCATTACAAATTTTTAGTTGGTTCGTTTTTCCATTTGTCCCTCAGTTTATGGATTTTATGAGTAGAACTGATTTTTTTTTGCAACATTTGACATTCAGTATTCTCATTTAAAACATGTCACAAAGGAAAAACGACAGCTTTGAGGCAATGTTCACATTACGGCACTCCGAGAAATGTTTGTACAGAGTTTGTTCAGATTAGAAAATTCAAAGATTCAAGCAAAAATAAATAAGGCTAGCAAAAAGCTCAGTCTGTGTTTGCTTTAAAAATAACATTGCTACATCAAATACTTTAAAAAAAGAAAAAAGACGTAAACACAAATATTTTTCCTTAATTTGAGGCTCGTTTCATAAGTTTTATTTTAGTACATTTTGAGATGAGAAGTCAATTTTGTAATGAAATGAGAAGTCAATTTTTTTTTTCAAATGAAAAATTATTTCATTTGATTCTCAAATGGTGTTAGATGCGTGATTAAACTGTCATTCTGAAAAGGAATAATTAATAAAATTGTGTTTGGATAGATATTGAAAACAATCATTTGAAAAAGTAGTTTTAAATTTAATAAAATCTTAACATATTGAAATAAAGTATGTGGATACTGTTTTGTTCCTCTTTTCCTTATGAACACATTGATAAAGAAATAGTCTTAATCGGAGATGAAACGAACAAGTTATTTTGCAAAACAACTTTGAAATGAAAATGAAATGGATGAAATTTGAGAGAGAGGTGATTTTAAAAATTAGTCTCATTTTTATTTTTTTTATGAAATGAAAATGAAATTTCAGCTTGAAATGTGAGTATCAAACGCCATTTTAATTCTGAAATAAAAACAAAATAACTTGGACACACGAAACAAACTGGTCCTTAAGTACATTAGAAAGTTCAAAAGAACGAAAGGAAAAAATCTACCCAAGAAAAAAAAAAGGGGAGAAAAAAGAAAAAGATAACTTGGGAAAATCTAGAGAAAATTTATTTTCTCTATTATTGATGGTTTCTAGAACTTGCGGTGGATTAAAAAAAAAAAAAAAGGAGGTCTACATTTTAAATCTAGCTTAGTTTTCACTTAACAAGCTTTTGATTATATCTTTCTAGCATAGGAGATCCAATACAATCCAGCTAAATCAATCAAACGAAGCTTTTTTCCCCCCTCTTTTCTTGAACTTACAGATGAAGATCGGAGGATTTGATATCTGCATTTAGTAATGAAGTAGTTTGGGTAGAATTATCATTAAACAATACCAACAATTACTCTGTTTTTTACCAAAAAACAATAGTTTTTGATTCCTTAAAATTTATTTACAAAAAAAAAATTTGAAATAACAATAGTTTTAATTTCTTTGGGAAAATGTCACAAATGCCACTATTTCAAAATCTCTTGGCATTTTTGACATGGTTTTTGGACACTTTACTTCTTTGCCACCCAAGAGTACTAGTCAAAGGTCCAACTATACAGGTCAAAGTCAACAAAAGCATGCTTTGCCCAAATTACCGTTACTAACAAAAAAAATCTACGAGACACCAAATTGCCCATATTATGGAAAATCTACAAGATTTTTTTGTATTTTTAATATGGATAGTTGGGAAGTTACCTGCATGAGTCATCAATGCTGATTGACAAAATATTCGAATAGAACATTTTAGATATTCTACTAAAACATGTTCTGTTTTCAATATGGATACTCGGATGTCTCCGATTCCGATCACTGATGTCGGACGTTGGAATATTAGCAAAATATTTTAGTTATTCTACTAGAATATTTTCTGTTTTCAACATGGATGATCGGATATATCCAGCTCCAGCTGTCGATGTCGGTCGTCAGAAAATTCTGGTAGATTATTGTGGGTATTCTAATAGAATATTTTGGATATTCTATTAAAAAAATTTTCAATTTTCAACATGAATGCTCAGATATTTCCAACTCCACTTGCCGACGCCGTTCGTAGGAATATTTTAGTTATTCTATGAGAATATTTTCTATTTTCAACGTGGATGGTCAGATGTAGGGATGGCAATACGGGTCGCGACACGACGATATGATTCGAAAATGACACGAATTTCACGGGTTCGGATTGGGAAAAATAGGTGTCGGGTCAAATTCAGGTCACCCGAAAATTGACACGAGAAAAAACGAGTCGTGTTCAGGTTGGACCCGTAGAACCCGAACACGACCTGTTTATTTCATGTCAATTTCGGCTCAAATTTCATGTCAATTTTGTATCAAATTTCATGTCCATTTCGGGTCAAATTTCGTATCAATTTCGTATCGTAGGTCAATTTCATATAAATTTCGTGTCACGAGTCAATTTCTTGTCGCAAGTCAATTTTGTGTCACGGGTCAATTTCGGTTCGTGTCGTGTCCACCCGTGATGGGTTCGTGTCGCGGTTTAGTGTCGTTTTTGTGTCGCAGGTCGTGTTCGGGTCGGGGAAATAAAAAATCAACACGGTTCTAACACGACACGAACCCGACACGCGACATGAATTGCTATCCCTAGTTAGATGTCTTCGGCTCCGATTGTCAATGTAGGTTGCCGAAATATTCTAGTAGATTATTATGAGTACTCTACTAGAATGTTTTGGATATTCTACTAGAATATTAAATATTTTACTAAAATATATATATTTTTTTAACATAAATGATAGGATGTTTTTGGCTCCAGTCATAGATGTTTGTCACTGGAATATTTTAATAAAATATGTAGAATAATCTACTAGAACATGTTGAATATTCTACTAGAATTTTTTATTTTAATCTTAAACATAGATAGTTGAACATCTCCGACCCAATCACTAATTTCGTACTCTAAAAAATATATGAAAAAATAACTTTTATATTCTAATAAATTATTTTTTTTTTCCAACAAATATCACCGAATTACAAAAACAGTATTACGTCCCAAAAGTATTCTGGAGTATGTTTCTAAAAAAAAAAAAAAGTATCTGGAGTAAAAAAAATTTACACAAAAATATCCAAAATTCTCAATGGCTTACATTTCAAATATAAAAATAGAACTGCAAAACATGATCCCGAAAGCAAAAATATGGCTAAAACACTATATAAAGGTAAAACTTTTAGAAAGGTAAAACTTTAGGAAAAAGATCAAGAGCTTTTAGAAAGGTAAAACTTTAGCAAAAAGAAACACAGAAACTTGGAACCTTTCTTCTAAATGACAAACTAATCATTCTCATATCAGATTGACAATCCCATTAAAGGATATAACACAGGAGGTCTACACGACCCCTGCTCTACGCTTATACCTTTGTTTTTTCTTGATCAGATTGACAATCTTGTCCTGCTCATTAAAGATGACCTCGGTCTCCCTTAAACATGTACAATATCATTTTCGATTTTCAACTCCATATGAACAAAAACCACGTAGGAAAAAACCAATCTACTTGGTAAATAAGAAAGAAACTATACAAGTTTAGTCTAAACAATTAATATATATATATATATATAGTTGGAATTAAGGTCTTATTCTCTCAGATTCATTGCTTTCTTCATTCAATGCATCTCTGGCTTTTAGGACTCAAATATAGGGTCAAACAGAGACAAACATAAACACACACAGAGACACACAAAAACAAGCACAAACACACACACGCACACGCACACGCACACGAACAGAGACAAACACAGACACAAACACACACAAACACACAAAGATAGTGACTATGAAAATAAAGATGTCTGTTAATTTTGAATCACAAAAGCCAGGTGAGAGAGAGCTTCGGCCTGCTCCGGCATCTCCAAAGTGTGCAAGCTCCAATCGGAAATAGAGCATCAAAAAAGAAGAACGATCTACAATCTCAGACGATCGTCAGTGCGTGAGGACAGATCTGTCGTTCCATGGTCTCGTGCTATGGCTTCCGTAGTGATCACGATCTCGGGTGCAATCTCTGACTGCGATCTCGCAGCTGCGGTGGATGAGCTTGATATCAGGTGTGCGATCTCCGGCGCGGTACTACCGCAAGATCCATCTTTCTCCGCCGCCTTATCACGATTTCCGACCACCGTTAGAGAGAGAGAACAACAAGGATAGAATCTCACAGCTGCGGTGGATGATCACGATCTAAGATGTGCGATCTCCGGCGCGACATTGGCGCAAGATCCGTCTTTCTCCGCTGTCGTACCAAGAGTTCCGGCCACCGTTAGAGAGAAACAACAACGGGGAGAGAACCAGAGAGAGAGAATGAGAGAGAAGAGCGAGAAAGAGGGGAAGATGAGAGAGAGAGGAATCACAGAGTCAGACCGATAAGAATAGAGAGAGTTAGAGAGAGAGAAATATGGGAAACTAGAAGAATGAACCTCAGCCAGGGGCAAAATCGAAAAACAATAATAGCACAAAAAATTAAAAAAAAACCGAAAGTACAATCCGTGTCAGAAAAGTAAGTCGTTGTACGACAGTGGCAAAACTTTCCAAATGGCGCCCAACATTGGCTATGTAAGTAATTTTCTCTTTTTCTTCCCTTAAGATTTTTTAAAACATTTGTAACAAACTCCAAAAATAAAAACAAAAATATAGATTATATAGGTGCCATCAGAAAGACCTTTGATTGGATAGACTTATTGTAAAAATTAAATTAGAAAATATTAAACAAAAATAGAAAAGAGACACAAAGTTATTTAATGTCTATATGCTTATTTACACGAACTAAGAACAAAGAGTATAAAGGAATATTATAAATGGGTTTCAATATAAATGCAACTTAGAATTTATTAAAATCATATATAAGTTGTCTAATGCTAATAAATCACCTATAGACTATACACTATAGTAGATAAATTTCCAAATTAAAATAAATAAAAATAAATTCCAAAACAAGATAATTAAACACAAAATAATAATTTTCCCAAATTAAAATAAATAAAAATAAATTCCAAATGAAGATAATTAAACACAGAATAATAATTTTTCCTAAGATGAAATAATAAGTTTCCCTAATACTTACCTTAATTTGCTTTAGCATCACAGCTAAATGCAAAATAGTAATCTCATTAGCCGACTCTTTGGAGTTGAGGAATGGGCAATTCTCGTATGCAACTTCCGATTCAACCAACACTTTGAGAGCCTCCAAGTGGTTGTATCTAACACATAAAGGCAGCACTGTCTGTCCATCAGGCATCACTTCCAAAACCGACTCCTTTCTCGTGCCAATCAACAGCTTAATCACGTGGATTCAACCTCTCATGGCAGCGTATTGGAGAGGAATCTTCCGTCAAAAAACTAATTTGTAAGCATTTGAATAATCTATTAGAAGAGCTTTGTTTGACCAAAAGAGCTTCCAGTCATAGTTCGTAAATGTGGCTTCTCAAAACATGTGGACTCTAAAATTTGTACAGGAGTTTCAATAAAAATGTATAAATCACTTTATCATAATTTTTTTATTGATTAGAATATTAAAAACCATTTTGACTCATCAGACACTTTTAAAAATGTGGACTGAAGCATTTATACTAAAACGTCACAGTTTTTACTTTCTTCTTCGACTGATCACCAAAATTAAAATAAAAAATTTTACCAAACAAAATTTAAAAAGGTAGAATTAATTGTTGATCTTACACAACAAAACAATTTCATCAGTAAAAGCATCCTAAATGTTTTATTTGACAAAAATATATAGAGGTTCACCACGATTGAGTTAATTACGTCATCTTTTGTCACTTACAGTTTCACTATCTTTTTCAGAATTACAAGTGATGTAATCTATAAAATGTGAGTTCTTGGGTTTCCAAAAGCCATTCATCATGTATTTATAGTTTCTAAGAGATAACCCTTTAACTAATATTTAAAATACAAATACTTTATATTTGAATTTGAATGTAGAGATAATCTTAAAAATAGTAGATTTTGGCTGCCAATATCTGATATTATTGAATAATATTTGAGATTCAAATATCTAAAACCACTTGTCCAAGATCCCCGGGTGCTGAAATCATCTCTAGTAAATCAGGTCATTCTGGAGATCTCGACCACCCATCAACAAGGTGTGATTCAACTTTTCGAATGAATTTGGTTGTACGGGGAGATTTTTTGTTCCTAAAAAGTTAAAAACTGTAGGCTCACTTCCTTTCAAAAGGTAAAACTGAATTTCATAATTTCCAATTGCCCAACTTGGAAACGATGGATCTTCAATCTTTGGGAGTTCGGAAAAAATAATAAGAATAATAATAATAATAATAACAAAAGCAACTTCCAGAAAATAAAATCTAATCTCCTTATACAAAGGGATTAAAGAGATGACTCACAGCTTGAGTAAGTAAAAAAAGAGTACATGATCCACTCCGGTCTTTAGCTACTTGCTAAACTTGTACACCACACTAACAAACTTTACTTGAAACAGTAGTTTGAATTTAAATAACTTTTCCAATGCCGTACAAATATAACACTAGAAATAACATAAAAAAAATAATAATATAATAGACAATAATAATGGGAATAGAAATAACATAAAAAAGTAGGCGGGGGCCCATCCTTCCCTCCTTCATTGCTTTATACTTTCGCGATAGCTTCTTCACAATCCAATAGGAAAATCGTAAGAGATGGAACGAAATGATGAGATAAAGCAACAACCTCCACGTCGAAAACGATACATTCAAGATCTTGTTCAACGGATGGGAGGAGTTGTCAGGTGTCACCACGATCATACCTAGCCAGAAGGTAGCTGCGAGTGCCGTCATCACCACGCACATAGTGAGAGTTAGAAGGCAAATAAAGAACTTATTCTTCATATGGACACCACTGATCAGCAGAAGAATGACGCAGAGAGACGCGAAGAAAGAAATGCTGTTCCAAACCTCGAAAGTGTTGTACAAATTTCCCGAATCGTAACGCGCTAGAATTGAGGTTCCAGCTAAGCACATATCTTTTTCGCTGCAATTAAAAACGTCGCTCTTTGCGTCGATTATGGTATCCTGCCAAACTCCGCCTGGTGGGTTGATGGCAGTTTGGTATGTCATGGTTGCGATCACCGTAGACACAATCATGATGGAGCCTCGCTTGTCTTCCATCCAATCTCCTTTGTATTTCACGAACTCGAACCAGTTTCTGGCTTTGCCTTTTGATGATTTGGTTATTGATTTCTTGTGAGCAACGTCATTATGATCATGGGTTATTGCTAATGGAGTCGAATTTTGTGAACCGAGGTCCTTAAATGTATGTCGGATTATGTCGCTGATGAAATCGGTTCCTGGAAAGTGCTCTAGGAGCTCGAAGGCTTTGAGACCTCTATGGTTCACAATATCATCAGTTCCTGTTTTTACTCCAGGTATTGATAGCAAGTATTTCACAGTCTGCATAGTTAAGGCGAAATTATAAGTTTTCGCTTATAATTTGTGATTCCATCAATGCTAGCCAACTTTAGTGAAGTTAACATCATGTACTAATAGAGGTGGGACACACCTTTTATTAGTTGTTAAGTTCAACATCACTGATGCTTAAAAGTATTTTTAGGTCCTGCTAGAGGACACTTTCCTAGACGGTGTTCCACCAAATGGACGTTTGGAGGACTTTTGGGTTTCCAAAAGTTTTTCTAAAAATTTACAATTTCACAATTTTTTTTGAAAATCAACAAAACCCGCACCTCAAAACATTTGTTTTTCCAATTATTCTTCCACTAAATATAAAACTCCAAAACAACCATTTTTTTTCCCCAAAAGTTTTTACCCCAAACCTATATTTCCAAAACTCATCTCAACTCCAAAAGTCCCAACGGCAAAATTCCGTCTCCAAAAATCTCCCTTACGAGCCCTTAGAATTTCTTTACCAAAAAAATGGAAATGACAATAGTTTTTCTTCCCTTAAGATTTTTTAAAAACATTTCTAACAAATTCTAGGAATAAAATATATATATATTTAAATAGATTAGATGCCACCAATAGACCTTTGATTGGATATAAAGCAACTTAATCTAAAAATTAGATAAGAAAATATTAAAGCAAAAACGGAGAAGGGACACAAAATTATTTAATGTGTATGTGCCTATGTACATGAACTTCATATAGATGCAACTTATAATCTATTAAATCAGATATAAGTTGTCTAATGTTAATACATCACCAATGATAGAGAAATTTTATAAATTAAGATAAATAAAAATAAATTCGAATTTCCAAATGAAGATAGTTGTATCCAAAATAAGAATTTTCCCTAAGATAAAATAATAAGTTTCGCTAATACTTACCTCAACTTGCTTTAGAATCACAGCTAAATGCAAAATAGTATTCCCATCAGCACTCTCGTTGGAGTTGAGGAACGGGCAGTTCTCGTATGCAACTTCCGATTCGACCAACACTTTGAGAGCCTCCAAGTGGTTGTATCTAACACACAAGTGCAGCACTGTTTGTTTATCAGGCATCACTTCCAAAACCGACTCCTTTCTTGCGCCGATCAACAGCTTAATCACGTCGAGTCTACCTCTCATGGCAGCGTAATGGAGAGGAATCTTCCTGTCTTGATCTTTGGCTAAGCACATGTTTTCATCGCCGTTTTCTTGTAACAATACTCGGACTACCTCCGTGTGGCCCTCGGCTGAAGCCAGGTGAAGAGGTGAGCGTTGGCGGGAATCCAACTCGGAAGAAAGTTTCGGCTTGTGGATAAGAAGTTGTCGAGTGAAATCATGGTGGCCAAGTAAAGCTGTTATGTGTAGAGGAGTTTCATTGAAGGGGGTTAGTGAAATCTTAGTCAGGATTAATGGATCTTTTTGAATCAATGAGTTGAAGGTAAGCATAGATCCTTCAATTGATGCTTCATACAACTTAGTTAACAAATCAACTTCTTGATCAGGTCTTATTGCCATTGTTTTTCTTTGTTTGTGGTCAGATATATGATATGCCCATGAATAAATATATAACTATATATACACAAGTGTCGATAATTGACGCTGTTGAGCATCTTTTGTACGAAAAATTTTGTATTTAGCTTTTGGTCCTTCAATTTTATTTTTTGGCCTAATTTTTTTTTTACAATTTTGTCCTCTTTTTTTTTTTTTTGTATTATTCAACTTTTATTCATTTTAGGTCTTTTATCTTTTTTTTTAATTATTTTTTCACGAGTCTCTCTTTTTATTTTAAGATCCTTTATTTACTGTTTTTTTTTTGTTTTTTTGTGGATCTATTTTTTTAGTTATTATTTTAATTTTTCCCGGTAAATTTTCTCAAATATCTTTAGAATAGTATGCTTAAATAGAATCATAATTTGTCGGCCAAAAGTATATAAGAATTTTTTGTATCGTTGTCCTATGATCTTTTCGTATAGTTGTAATTTCCCTCCGGACTATTAATTTTGATGATTTGGACTTGAACTGTGCAAATCTATAGAAAACCAGTCCTATTGAAAACAGTGTTAATTTTTAATATAAATAGGCACTAGGGTCGCTAATTAATAGCATAAAATAATTTTTTTTAACTCGAATTTACATTTATAGCAATGTTAATTCAAATTTCTCTAATTTTATAAAACTTAATTAATGATCCTATCCTCATTAGTTTGAGTTAAAATATATAAAAAAAAGGATTATCCATGCCATTAGTTAATAATCCATATGCAAGTCAAATGTCGACTTCTGTTAAAAAATTAACACTGTTATCAATGGGGGGTGGTTTCTTAAAAATTTGAGGGAAAAATTGTATAATTAAAAATTTATGAAACAAAGTATCTCTGCGATAAAATCACAAGGCAATTGTTAATTAAGTGCTCAAAAATATATATGGCCATAATATTTTAAGTGCTCAAAAATATATATGGCCATCATGTTTTTACACGACTATTTTAAGTACGTGAAATGAAATTGAAATGAGAAACTTTGAAAAGTCAATTATGAAACCTGAGTTATACAGAACATTTTACAATTGACTACTTAATTCTTAAGGTAGAAGACCCGTGGGACCAGTGTGCATGGGAAATATATATATATATATTTATATGTTGATATTTATTTATATAACAACCATGACATTATGTGTAATACCCGGAATTTTCATGGACTTACGATTTCTCTTTTCATTAGAAATTAGAAGTCCACATGATGTGTTTTTATGATATCTCATGAAAAATTATGAATCACATGTGAAATTCGTAATTTTATTAGCCAATGTTAGAATTTTCTTTTAGACCGGCTACGAGACTCGGAAAAAAAATGCCGAGGTTGGTAAACGGCATTTTGAGTCAAAAAGGACGAAAAGGAAAGAAAAAGAATGAAAAAGGATGAAATTTTAAGAAAGTTAAAGGTTTGACCGAAAAAGTCAACTTTGACCAAAAAGTCAAAGGGTTGACCAAAAAGTCAAAGTTTGACCAAGGACGGGTCAAAAATGTTGACATCGAAAAATGATGAAATGCAGTGTAAGAAGAGACTGCAAAGACTTTCTATGGTCAAGAAAGCAAAAATAAGCCGTAAAAACCACCCTAGAAATCAAGCACACCGAATCAAGAATTAAAGGGCAAAAAGGTCTCCGAAAAATTGGAGAAATAAAGTTTTTGGTTCAATTTTTATAAGAAAGAATTTTGGATCAAAATTATGGAGCACAATATTTTTTAATATCTGTGTGACACAAGGAAAGGAAAAGGAATTAATTTTTAAAGGATGATCACATATGTGTGACATCACCAGCCTTAGGTGGCTTTGAGAGAAGTTCTAGAAGGACTCTAGAACTCACTAGCCTCCCCTTTGCTCTCTCAAAGTCCGGCCATCAAGCCCCCCACACTCCAAAAGTTCGGCTGCACACAAGGAAAGAAAAGAAAACAAGGAAAAGAAAAAGCATGGAACAAAGCCATGATTCAAGGAATGATGTCCCAATTGAAAGCTAACTAAATGTGAGCTAGTTAAAGTAAAGAAATGGAGCTCTTTCCACTCCATTAAAGTTCGGTTACACACCCCCCATTCCCCTTCAAAAGTTCGGCAAGCACAAGGAAAGGAAGACAAGAAAAAGCATGAGAAAAGATGGAAAAGAAAGACAAGGCATAAAGCCATAAATCAAGGAAAAGTAACCAACCACCACATCACCTTTTCCTTTAGCCAACTACTCCACTTTCTCCACTTCAAAAGTTTCGGCCAACCTCCCTCAAATCTCCCAAGGATCCGGCTGGTCTAAGAGAAAAGAAAGGAAAGAAAAATCAAAAAGAAAAAGGCATGGCATAAAGCCATTTTTTTGAGGAAAAAGTGTGCACCCTTTTGCATGCCACTTGTCCCCTTGTCTCTCCATGAATTTCGGCTGCCAACAAGCCCTCCCCATGACCAAGCAATCAGCCCTTTTAATCCCCCAAAAATCCAGACACAAGCAGCCCCCTTCCCCTTCAATATCCGGCTGCACTTCAAGGACAAAAAGGCATGTGAGAAAGCCTTAAAATAAGGAGAAAAGTTGGTCAACAAAGCAAGCTAATCTCCCTCACTCTTCCCCACAAAATCTGCTGCATGTCCCCCTCCTTTTCTCCTTCACTTTCGGCAGCAAGCAGCCCATTCCCCCCTTGGAGTTCGGCCAGCTAAGAAATGGAGAAAGAGACATGACATAAAGCCAATTTTTGAGGAGAAAAGCAAGCCAATTAACCCTCCCTTTTTCCCATCACTTTCGGCAACTCACCAAGCAGCAAAGTGCTGCCAGTTTTCAAGAGAAAACCGTGGGAGAGAGAGAGAGGAAGAGGAGAGAAAATCTGGAAAAAAAATCTAAGGGTTTGTGCTTGGTGTTCTTCGGTTTCTCTAGGGAAGAAATGAGAGAGATTTGGTGAGCCATGGAGACCCATTTAGGGCACAAATCCGTGAGCTTGGGGAGTGAAAGAAAGAGAGAAAATCTGGAAAATTTTATGGGGTAAACCATGTGTGAAGTTTGGTTTTGGTGTGATGAGCCAAGAAAAGATTTTTGGTTATTCTTGGAGCCAAAAATCCGTGAGCATGGAGAAAGGAAAAAAGTAAGAGAAAAACTTGGATTTCTCATCTTGTAAAGCTCGGTTTTGATGAGCAAGAAAGAAGCTAACAAAAAGTTGTTGGATTCCTATTTTTCTTGCAAAATCCGTGAGTCATGGAGCCAAATCCGTGGGTGAGCAAACCAAGGAGGAAAAGGAAGAATTTCAAACCCTAACTTGGGTTAAGGTAACCTCTTAAACTAATCTTGGATTTAAGCTCAAGATAAGCATTTTTATAATGGTTTAAAATGGATTTGTAAGGACATAAGTCCATCTCCTTTTTCAGCCAAGATTTTCGGTGTATGTGCTTGATAGGGATTAGGGTTTGGTTGGCTTGTTTTATGATGTTTCTTGCATGATTTTTATGCTTGAAAAATTGATAGGATACATGCTAGATGTGTTATTTAAGTCCCCTAAATTTTGGTCACAAATCAGCCCTAAGGAAGTGGCTGATTTGCTTGAAGAAAAATGATGTATGTGATGATGAATCCAAGAGCTAGAACCATGCAACCCATAGACTAGGATTTTCGGTTTTAAGGGCTGCATGGGTATGATGTATGGACAAGAATGTATGCATGGGACGTTAAACACGTTGCTTGATTTATGTTTAAGCTCCCGATGTGATCGGTCGAGTTAGAATCCGCAAACTAAGACGTAAAACCGGATTAACAACCGAAACTGCCATTTCGGAGTCGAAACTGGCCAGTTTTGGGAAAGTGAAAATATCAGTCCTTAGAGGCCGAACGGGTTAAAAGTTAAAACACGAAAGTTGTTCGGAACAACTTTTACTAGAGAGTAGCGTGGACAGAATCTTAAAATAAGGCTCCAAAGGCCTTCATTTTTATGAAAACCCGTGGCTAACTCCTGGAGCCAGTTTCACTCCGTTTTTCAGGATCACCCACATTCAAACGAAAACTGGTACTGATCTAGCCAGAACTGGGTTTTGTGAAAAACACGAAAGTTTTAGCATTTTTTGATAGCTACAACTTTCATGAAGACAAGTTTTTCGGAAAATGAACGATTTTTAATCTGGGTTGTTTTTATGAAGAGTGCTCAGGGAATCCGCGAATTTCCAGCACTTGGTTTACAAAAACGTTTTCTAGAAAATGTAAAGTGTCTCTAAAATGTTATTTTAACTACGAAAACCGTTCTAATGGCAATTTTCAGTCCGTAATGATTTTATGAAGTCCCGTTTTAAGAAAATAAATTTTTAGAGTTTTTGGGATTATACACCCAAAGCTCTCAAGTTAAAGAGAAAAATGAGATTTTTCATAAGTTAAAGGAAAATGAGATTTTTTAAGAAGAGAGTGGAATTTTTAAGAGTTTAGAATTGAAATTTCACATTTTTCCAAGAAGTAAAGAAAGTGATGATTTTAGACAAGTATTTTCAAGAGTAATGAAGTAAGAGCTTTTACAAGCAAATTAATGGGATTTTTGGAAGATAATTATATAATGTTTTCCAAAAATAATGAAATGGAGTTTTAAGGTAAAAATGGGTAATCAAGCCAATTACGAACGGTAATCGGAAATTATGTCCGAGTTACTGGGCTAAGCCCAAAGCCCAACGTTAGATCCAAAGGGGGTTGACCTTAGTTAACCACATGTTGACTTGGGTTGACCAAATGTTGACTTTAGGGTTACCCAATATAACCCTAAAGGATACCAAGATTTATGAAATGAGCTAAGACCTAGGGTTATTGAAGAGATAATAACCCAATGGGTTATGAACCAAGATAAAGTAAAGTATAAGCCCATGAAAAAGGAAGTAACCAATCAGGCTTACAAGAGATATTAGAGGGGACATATAACACACACATCTAGGATTGCTCATAGATGTTGGTTAGGACATCAACATCATATGTTGCGATTTATGGTAAGATAAGTTAATCTTATCTTACACCTCCTTTGATTGAAACAGGAATATGAATCTGTTGAAATATCGCGAGGAATGTACGTCAAGAGCATAGGACTTAAGGTAAGTACAAACCTCACATGTGGTATGGAAAAATAATATGTGTGTTCAAATATGCTATGTTTCAAGATATGTTGAAATGCTTTAAAGATGTCATGTTTTGAAGATGTTTTCAAGATGCCATGTGTTAAAGATGTCGTGTTTTAAAGATGCCATGCTATGTTTTATGAACGAAATGTTAAGTATGTATGATATAGTGACATCATAAAGTATGCTCACTAATGATAAGAAACTTGGTAAAAATACACAAGTAAAGTGTCGTACCAACCTCCCCCAAGGTGGAGGATTTTTATGTTAAAATTATAGATTCACTCTCTCGTTGATGCGGGAGGGTGTAATCACTTATGTTTTCCTAGAGCAGTTAGGGACCTTGCAAACCCTAACTGTAACTAGAAGCGCGCTATATGTTAAGGGTACGCACACTATGGGGCCCATAAGAAAGATAAGAAAGTTAAAAGAAATGCATAAATGAACATAAATGGTTCATGCATATGTTTTATGATGAAGTATGTTTCAAGATGTTTAATTGAAAATGTTTTGTGAGATTTAAGTTTGTACTTGCTAAGCGTCAGCTCATCAGATATATTCCATACTGCAGGTTGAGATAAAAAGCTTGTAGCTTTACTTGGTGGGCTTGGAGATGATGCAGCGAGTGAAGGGCGGTGTGGGATACCACTACGCAATAATTTCCGCAATATGTTTAAAGTTATGAAGTTTTCATGTATGTTAAAAGTCAAGTTATGTTATGTATGTATGAAATGTTTCAAAGTATAATGCACAATTTTAGTGCATGGGTTTCAAGTCAAGATTTTAAAAATGAAATCCAAATTATGAAGTTCAAAGAAAGTTTTAAAACGATGTTCAAAAGAAGTTTCAAAAAAAAAAAGTAAGTCAAAAAAAAAAAAAAAGAAAAAAATTTTTATTCCGCATTTTAAAGTAAAGTAAGTATGAAGTATGAATGTGACGGTTCCGGCGCCCCGCATCCGCGCGGTCGGCCCCACGTTGGGTGTCAGGTGGGTGGTTCGGGGCATCACATTATGCTTTCCTTTTCAACTAATCACAGTCTCATTATTATATATGTTAATAGGGTGGGGAATCTTACTGTTTCAGTAAACAGTAATTTACACAATGAATTTACGTTTCTGTCCTACAAAATAGAGGCTTTTTTGGTCAGTATAGTGAAATGCCCATTTTGCCCTCTGAACACTATTCATGTACAGTGAATTCACTGTTTATTATACAGTAACATTACTGTTTATTATACCATAAAATTACTGTTTATTGTACAATACTATACAGTATAATTTTTTTTATTAGGATTAGTTTTTTCGGGTTCTTTTGAGTCTAAAGATTTTTGTTCTTTTTTTTTGTTTTCTGTTTTTTTTTTGTTTTAATTTTTTTTTTCTTTAAATGACTACAGAAAATTTTTTTTCTTTTTGCTTTTGTTTTCATTTTTACTATTGTTAGTACTATTGTTATTTTGATTTTGTATCTTTACTGTTATAAGAGATTTTGAGAAGAATTATACTTATTATAATTATAATATTTATCTTAACCAACTGTTTTTATTATATAATACTTAATTTTTTGATTTATTTTTTTTTTCCTTCCCCATGCAATACACGGATATTAAACTCGTTTATAACTATTCCACTGGAAGGTGACTTTGAAATTTTTTTTATAGGAAGAAAATTTAATTAATAATAAAAATGTAAAGTCATTAATTACAAACTGAAAAAAGAAAAGTAAAGAAGTGAGACTTAATACCAGACGGGGTTAATATTTTGATCATTAAATATTTTCCGTTGCCTCAGAACTACATGTCTCGTCTAAGTCATTGAAGTTAATATTTTATCACCAACTGAATTTCTCTTTATTTCTTGTAGTTTCAATAAACGTTAAAAGAGAACATTGTTCAAAACTAAGGTACATCTCACACACATACACACACACGTAGTACAATTTATATTAATGTCCATTTTTAAGCAAATTGTATGATCTACTAGCGATAAGCTGGTTTGACGATCAGGATGCTTTTCTTTTTTCTCTTTTTAAGATGTTCGTAAGATTCTGTATTCTTGCCATTGTTTTTCTTTGTTTTTGTGCAGATATATGATATGCCCATGAATAGATATACTTAAATAGGAGCATAATCTATGGGTCAAAAGTGTACAAGACTTATGTACACCACCAAATATTATCTTACTCTCAAAATTAAAAAAAAAAAATATTTAAAATAAGAAAAATTTTCTTTTCAAAAATAGATACTCAATCCAAAGAGAACCAACTTGTTCAGTCGGATTTTCCTATAAGTATTAACATAAATATACAATTTAAATTCTATAATTACATATATTTGTTTATATTATTATTTAGATAAAATCCAAATCGACAAATAATTAATTCCTAACAAAGATAAAGCCAGACAGAATGGTAAAGGTGACAATCATGACCAAGTTTCACTATTGATGGGAGGAGAACAGCTGGAATGCTCCCACTAACTACACGGACCCTACCCATCACTTTCATTTTTAATTTCTCCTTCATAAATTCTTCTTCTTATTTTATGTTTATTTTCATTTTTTTTTTGGCTGTATTCAATTTTTCGTGTACTATTGGATGGCGCGTCCCACGGTTTAGGCTTTACTTTTCCAAGTCGATCAATACGTGAAATAAAAGTCAATGTCAGCTTTCTCACCGGTGAATATCCATCACCCATGCATGTCTTTTTACACTGACCTCTTTCCCAAGTTTTTTTTTTTTTTTTTAGTTTTATTTTCTATGGTTGCATGAGTAACCAATCCATGTTTATCAATTAATCCTGAAGTTTTCATTTTTTTAAAGTGTATTTGATTATCTAGTTTGGAGATAAAAATTTTAAATTAGAATTGATTAATTTTTATAAAACTAATTATAATTTTTACCAATTTCAGAAAAAAAAAAGGTTGAAAATGTCAAATCAAACAGAAATTTCGTAATAAAAATATATGTATTGATATTGTATTCTGATTTTTTTTTGGACGGGTCTAATATTGTATTCTGTTGATCATTAGACCATCATCAAATTCGATCAATTTTGATTAATTCTGATATAATTTTACTCTATTAATTGGTTATTATTCTTTTTCATACCACATAATTCTGATGATAACAATGACCTTTTTTTTTTTTTTTTTCCCAACTAGAATGACCAAGACATGATCAAAATATTATGGGTCAAGTTCATATGCCTTTCTAACATCATTTGAAACTTTCGCGCAGAAACCATTCATGTTTTATGAAAATTTCTTTTAAAATACAGAGTTAATGGCATCATATCAAAAGAATATTAGGGGGATTGATTGTACTTATTTGGTGTGTCTATGAAACTAGGGGGAAAGCCCTTTTATTTTTGTTTTTTGTTTTTTGTTTTTTTTACAAAACTCCATATTTTATTAGGCTCTTATTTTTCCTCCAAATTTCGGGCATGAAAAAAAATGAGAAATGTAAATAACACCAATTTTGTCTATATCATCTCTTGTCAAATTTACGCGTGGAAAGAGTCAATTACGTATTGATGGTTCCATGAACTTGTAATGGGGACCAATTATAAAGATTTCATAGATGATGGGTAGTTTGAACCTTAAAAGCAGTGAAGGCCATTTCGGGACGTCTTAAAATGATGTTTTAAATGTTACATTGAAAATGAGTGTTTGGAAAAAGACTTTTAAAAAAATTATATAATATAAAAAATAATACAAATTTGAAAATATGTTTTAAAAAATACACCATAAATCTTATCTTATTCATCTCATCGTTATAAATATTTTGATATAAAAATCATTTTATTACAATTTAAAATGAAAAACTCATTTATTTTTAAAATTTAAGTTTCTTTTAAAATATAAAAGAGAAAATTTAATATAAAATTAGAAGTTTTAGGTCTAACTTTTGCCATCTAAAAACGTTGACACAACTCTCAAGCTAGCCCTGAATTCTCTGTACTTTTCTTTGTATTGATTATTTTTCACTTCTAGTTCTAGTCCAATTTACACGTTTCATGGAAATTTCTTTTAAAATACAGAAGTCAAATCAAATGCACATTAAGGTGATTGACTCTACTTATTTGGTGTGCCTATGAAACTAGGGGGAAAGCCCTTTTAGTTTTGTTGTTGTTTTTGTTTTTGTTTTTTTTGTTTTTTTTTTTTTTTTGCTTTTTTGGAACTCCATATTTTATTAGGATCTTTTTTTTCCCCCAAATTTCCGTCATGAAAAAATAGAAATGTTAGTAACACCAATTTTGTCGTTATCATCTCTTATCCAATTTACTCATTTAGAAAGAGTCAATTACGTATTGATGGTTCCATGAACTTGTAATGGGGGACCAATTATAAAAATTTCATAGATGACGGGTAGTGATCTCAATTGCAATGCAACGGTATGTAGTTCGAACCTTAAAAGCAATGAGGGCCGTTTGGGGAATATCTAAAGATGGTATTTTTAAGGTTACATTGGAAATGTGTGTTTGGGATAAGACTTTTGAAAAAGTTTTGTGATATAGAAAATAGTGCAAACTCAGAATTGTGCTCGGAAAAAAAATGAAAAATAAATCTTGTTTTGTTCACATGCCTTTCTTACATTTGAAACTTTCTCGCAGAAACCATTCGTGTTTCAAGGAAATTTCTTTTAAAATACAGAGGTAATGGCATCATATCAAATGAACAATAGGGGGATTGACTATTCTTATTTGGTGTGCCTATGAAACCAGGGGGAAAGCCCATTCATTTTTGTTTTTTGTTTGTTTGTTTGTTTGTTTTTTTTTTTGGTTTTTTTTCAAAACTCCATATTTTATTAGGGTCATTTTTTTCCCCTCTAAATTTCCTTCATGAAAAAAAATGAGAAATGTTAGTAACACCAAATTTTTTGTTATCATCTCTTGTCCAATTTACGTGTTCGGAAAGAGTCAATTACGTATTGATCATAGTTCCATGAACCTGTAATGGGGGACCAAATATAAAGATTTCACAAATAAAGGGTAGTGATCTCAATTGCAATGCAACAGTATGTAGTTGGAACCTTAAAAGCAGTGACGGCTGTTTAGGGGATATCTGAAAATAGTATTTTGAATGTTACATTGGAAATGTATTTTTGGAAGGAGACTTTTAGAAAAGTTTTGTGATATAGAAAATAGTACAAATTTAGAAATGTATTCGGAAAAAAAATATGCAAAACATATCTTGTCTTGTTCATCTCGTCATTATGAGTATTTTCATATAAAAATCATCTCATTACATTTTGAAATGAGAAACTTATATACTTTTAAATTTTGAGTTTTTTTAAAAATAAAATAGAGAAAATTTAATATAAAATTGGAAGTTTCATATCCGTTTGAAAACGTTGACTCAACTCTTAAGCGGGCCCTGAATTCTTTGTACTTTTTCTTTGTATTTATTATTTTTCACCTCTAGTTCTAGTCCAATTTGCACGTTTGATGGAAATTATTGATAGGTCCTTGAACTTGTGGTTTTAGGAACAATTATTCAGCGTTGTTGTCCAAAACTTCAAAATAATAATAATATTGACGACGATAATCCTGCTTATTTTCCAAACAATTGGAAGCTGAAAATAGTTCTAATCGTACATCATTGCAAGGGGTAGCTTATGGTATGTTTGGCACAGTATTTTTTTTTTTTAACTTTTAAAAAGATTTCAATTTAAGTTGAGTATCTTTTGAAATTAACAAAAAAAAAATGGTGTAATGCGGTTTTTAAAAATATATATATATATATACATATAAATATATTAGAATTGAATCTTCCTTTTAAACTATGATGGCAAATAAGAGCTTAGTGCTACACGTCTTTAATTGAGTTGTAGAGTTCAAACTCACACTCATTAGCCAAGTAAAGTTCTTTCTTTTTTTTTTTTTTTTTTTAGGCAAACTAAGTGTTCACAACTAATTTTATTTTAAACTAGATTAATGGTCCGTATTCATCGTGGGAAGGTTTTTTTTTTTTTTTTTTTAGCAAAATATATCTTCACAGATAATTCTATTTTATTGAAGATTATATCATAATCACACAAATAAATTGTAAAAGAGAAATTGGAAATGACAAGATCTTCGTTAAATAGAATAGTTATATCCAACAACACGAATCTTTGAAAGTAAATGGGAACATCTTTTCCTCATTAATTGGTTGCTCCACTTTTTTCAAATAATGGTGCCAAACCCAGAACGTTGCCAAGAAAAAGCAAAAGTTTCACCAAGAGTAAAAATGTGTAAAGATACTTTTTATTTCATACTGAATATTTAACACGGTGGAATCTCATTGTTTATAAAATATTAGAAACTCTAACTCTAAACCTAATTTTCTATACTAATTTTAAGTTATTTTTTTAATTATTAATAAAGATGGTCACAGTAATTAACAATTTAAAATTATATTTGTCAATAAAAGATGACAAACTTGAAGCTGATACAAAAATTGTAAAGGGATAAAATATCGTAACGAAAAACAATAGAACAAAATTTCAAATTCCTTTAGCCATTTTCACCTCTGCATCGATTCTCTATAAATTGAAGACAATCTAATGGTTTTCAACTCAGTACTCAACACTTAAACAAGCTATGGTATGTGAATACCTCCATGGACAAACCGTTCCAGAACAAACTAGCCATCCTTTTCGGATGATTAATGCTGGCAGAATTAGACAGCCGGTGACTTATAACACATTGCAGTTACTAATGAAATTGCATAACCAAAAGTCTTACAAACAAGATTACCATTGTCTGTTGTCACACAAATATGACACGACAAGTCCGATGACATGATCTTTCAATCAGAAAAAATGAAGGAATTCTGTAAGCTTTTTGTGATTTCATCTCCAACATTCACCAGTTAAAATAGCACACAAAACAAATTTTCAAAGTTCGGGCAAAGTTTCCTCTATGCATAATTTCATATCTTTTCTACAGCTTACGTATGCATACAAAAGCATTACGAATGCTGCATTATTGGCGCTAGTTTGAAGTTGAGACGCCAACTTGGTCGCTTTAATAATTCCCATGTCCAGCAAAGTCAGCAATTGACTTCCTTCAATAATCACCGCATATGTGTCCCTTCCATGAACTAAATCTGACAAAAAACAAAAAACATAAACAAAAACAAAAACAAAGCAAAAAACCAAAAAAACAAAAACAGAAACAATACAAATCAAGCCCGTTTTGATTTAGAAGATAATCACCCTGCTAGGTCCTTTTTTTTCCTTTCTTATTTGACACTTTTTCAATTATTTAGCTTAAAGTTTGACAAAGGATATACTAGTCCAAACTCTAAATTTGCTTACACTAACCTTAGTCGACAACCATTAGCGTGATAAAGTGCTTTGCAAACTAGGCCTCAGGTTCAACAATCAACTTCTCAGGTGGATAATTGCAGGAAATTGCTCATGCAACCGTGCTGACTATCTACATTGGTTGCTCCATATTGCTGATAAAGAAACAAACAGAATTCCAGTCTCCTAAATGATTTAAGACAATAATTTGAGCTTCTGATAAAAAATTGTTGCATCTCCAGCGATCTTAGTCCCCACATCCTGCACAAGAGCAACCGCAACGCAGCCAAGACTAGACAACAGAGCTACAAACACAATTCGATAAAGTGATTCAAGAAGTGAAAAACAAATAACAAGTTCATACCTCGCGAATTTATGTAATTACAGAGTTCAACAGATTGGCCGGTACTCACGTCGACAGAACAACATACCATTTTAATGTAGTCAGACCAACCATTTTAAATTCTAGCCCAAAACAAGTAATCTGAAAGATATTTTTCTTGAAGAATTCTTGCTACCAACAGTTTAACCAAGCAGGAAAATATGTACTAAAAATTAGATGAAGATCAAAATAGCGGAAGAACAATTTATATATTTTTTAAGTACCTTGGTTATGCTCGTTAGGTGGGCAGAAATACCCCAACAAAATTGAGCTCCCTAATCAATAGCATAGCCAGGAAGCAAAAGTGCAAGAATCGATTCACGACAAAACTTCTGGTTCGACCTATAAAGTTAATTGAAGTGGAAAGCAAATTTGAATAAACTTAATATTTGGGGCAGCAACACGACAAGTGAAACATTCACAATTTCTTTAGTCCTAACACATGTATTCAAATACACGTGTGTTTGTGTGCGTGTGCGTGTGTGTGAATATATATATATGGGGTCGTTTTATTCTGAAAACAGGACACTGTTTACTGAAGTAGAAACAAAACTAAAATGGGTGTATGTTAAAAGCAGAGTAAATAACTATTTAAGAAAAATTTGGTTTCAAATTGATTTATTTCAGTATTAATCATAATAGATAAGAGGAAATCAGAGTAAAAATACCTCGATTAGGAGGTTTGAGAAGCCCATTTCGTTTCAGATCCCTTTGTTTCTCTCATATTTTTATGCCAATGATTTTTATTGTGGGGATGTGTTGAATCTTGGGCCAATCTTCCCCTGTTTCCCCTGTTTCCCCTGTTTCTTCACAGTAACTGATGTGTAATATTGAAGGGAGTTGAGGTGCTGAAAGCCTTTTCCATTTAGTGCTTTAGGGTTTCTAAATTCCAAGATCTCAAGAGAAGTCAAAGCAGATGGAAGCAGTCATTTGTTAGGGAACGAATTCACTAGCGCTTCTTCACATTCGGTGAGCCATAAAGCTTTGAAGACGGGAGAGTCTTTGGAGAATCCAGTTCCTGCGGTTTGCAATGAGCTTTGGCGATATAAAATTTGAAGACGTTTTAAATTAGGAGAGGGCAAGCCCATTTCTGAAAAAGACTCAACTTTCTCACAGTGCCATAGCTCAATGGACTCCAGTGAGGGATATGCATTGTTGGTTAGCTCCTTTGGGCCACCTCTCCAATGCATACATATATCTCATGGATAGCCTTTCTAAGAATGGTAATGGCTTGGTCAATGAAGAACCATTGCACTCACTTTCTATCCCTGACACACACATTTCACTAATATCAAGCTCTCTCAGGGAACGTAGTTGCCCAAATTGTGGCAACAAGCAACAGTTTGGGCAATCTTGTAAACAAACTTCAACCATGTCACCAAATGACCGATTCGCCACCCAATCAGGGAATAGTCTGCCTCTGTAACCTTCGATTCTGAGTTTTTTTTAGCTTCCTATGGGGTTCAAGTGCATTAAGCACTTCCCTTTCTTTGGATGTATGTTCAATTTCACTTCGCTTCCATTCCAATATAAGCTTAGTAAGATACTCTTTATTCTTCAAATCCGCTTCAAAAACATCCATCACATTTTCGAGTCCGGAAATACGAAGCCCACCACCCAAAAGCTGCAATGCTCCTAACTCTTTGATCCTAGATCCATTGTTTTCGCTCAAAACAAAATCACTTAAGGTCTGGAGATTCGTCAACTTGCATATATGTGGCGGCATCTCTTTTAAACCCGTGCCTCTGATCACATATGACGCAAGCTGATTACACTGCATGTGTTGGTTGGCAATTGTTGAAGTTTTCCACAACTTGACAACAGCAACGTCTGATGCAAATTATGTAGTGTACAAACCGAACTTGGTAGTTCTTTGAGATGGGTATTACACAAATTCAAATACCTTTGGTCATGTTTAATTGAATAAATAAATCCTCTCGTTTGTCATGTTCAACATCTAGAAGTGGCAAAATAGCCTTTGGTCTAGAATCGCATGTACAAATTACAATTTAAAAATTTCCAGCTACAATAATTTCAAACAAAATTGATTGAATTTATATCGTGATTCAAATAAGAAGGTATACGCAAGAGAAAATAATTTTTGAACCTTTTTTGATCGGAAACGGGGGTGGAAAAAGCTCATGAGTAATTGTTGCAATGTCGAAAATTTTTTGCTTGCCGTTTTTCAGATTCGAATTATGTTTGTAGTTATTAATGTTACTCCGAGTTGGTTTCCTTTATATCGATTGTCGTCATTTAAACATTGATGACGTTTATCTAGATTGTTGTTGCCGTTGTTTTCTCTTGTCTTCAAGTGATCATATCCATCGTCGTTTTAGTTTCATTTTTTTATTCTGTCGTTATAGAGGAAATGATGTAATAATATTTTACCTCTATAATTTCAAGTGTTTTTTTTTTTTTTTTTTAATATTCTAATCATGTGCAGTATTTAAAATAGGTTTTAACACACTTTGCTTAATCATGTGAAGTAAAAACTTACTCAACCGTATTGCAAGGACTTGATTTGTTACCTATTATAATAACATAATATTTATTAGCATGTTCTATGCGTCTCTTATCTTTTAGAGAAAAAAAAAAAAAAAAACCCATTCTTGAAGCCCCGAGGCAAAGGGGATTATGTTTAAACAAATGATAAAATCGTAATTGAATATTGTGACAAGTTTTTATTTTATTTATTTATTTTTGGAACTTATGGATGAGAATCAGAGAATTTGACATTTAATAATGAAGTAATTCGGGAAGAATTATTATTAAACTATACCAACAATTACTTTGTTTTTTTACCGAAAAACAATAGTTTTTAAGTCCTTAAAATTTCTTTATCAAAAAAAGAAAAAAAACCTCTGCACATTTTTGACATGGTTTTTGGACACTTTACTTCTTTGCCATCTAAGAGTACTAGTCAACCATCAACAAAATATGCTTTGCCTAAATTATCTTTACTAATAATTAAAAAAAAAAAAAATCTACAAGACACCAACTTGTCCTGTAATATCCGAAAAATTCACAATGTTAATTCCTAAATTAATTAGGAATAAAGTCATGAATTTTCTGTATGAAGATCTTTTTTTTTTTTTTTAATGTTATCGTAATTTTAGACTAGTGTTATGAATGAGTACTATGAAGTTATGTTATGTTTGAAGAAATTGATTGGAAATTTTTGAGGTTTCCATCGATTATGTAGTCACTTAAAAAATTAAAAAAAGTAAGTGTGATCTCACGCTAAGTGATTTCTGAATTTTGTTAAACTTATCTAGTTCATGAGTAAATAAAAAAAAATGACATTATAAAAAAAAAAAGTATTTTTGGGGCAATTGATAGGTGATAGAATACAATTCTGAACCATAAAATTGATTCAGAAAAATGTTACAGCCGGTCAAGTGAATTTACAAGAGAAAAAGATTATATTCTCGACATGAATTATGAACAAGCTTAAAATTTCAGTGGAGTCTATTGTCTTGAATGATTTAATTAATAAGTCAAAATTTATAAGTCAAAATCCATTTTACATATTTATCATTCAAAATGTACACACAACAAATATATATCTGCATATAGATATATATTTGAGGAGTTATTGTAATCAAGGGGGCCAAAATATTTATTTGGCAAACGGATGAATGCAAGTATATATATATATATATATATATATATATAGGGTTCATAAGAAGGAGAGAAGAAACTAAATGTAATATATACACATAATATGTGTGGTCAGTCCACACCTGACGCATGTAAAAAAAAAAAAGGGATAAATGGACTTCTCACCGGATATATGATATATATCTTATAAATTATGGGTTTAAGTGGAGGAGGACGGGGATAAGAACAAATCAGAAAAAGAAGAGGAAAAAAAAAAATCAGACCCATCCTTTTCTCTCTCCTCTTTCACTTCTCTCTCTTTCCATCAGTCACGCCCGTCGATGCCTTCGCAAGAAATCCCATCTCCGGCCAGCCACCGTCGCACGCGCCGATGATCCATACAACCCATCACCCGAGTGTCCAATAGTCGGAGTTTGACGGCAACACTCGCCGCCATTCGCTGGAAAAATGCTTTGAAAGTTTCGTTCACATGAGCTTTCAAATAAGATTTCGGTGTAATCCAACTTCTATTTTGGGAGCCATTGGTTTCGTTGAGTTCCACTTGTCGAGAGGAACAAAGCCCAGTTCATCACCACTCTGATCGTTGCCGGAAATTTTCCCGGTCCGCCGCCATCTTCTAGTTCGTTTTCTTACATTTTTTTGAGAAAACCGAATGCCATTTGAAGAAGTCGACATCAAAAATGGGTTCCTCTCGTCGAGATCTTCAAAGTGGTGCTCATCTCTGTCCCTTTTGCCGTCATGGTCAATGCTGGTCAACACCTGTCAATGCCGGTCAACCATCTGACCCCACCGACAAGTTTTAGAAGATTGCCTTCTGATCTATTTTCGATGTTCCGGACATGTTTTTGACTTCGGATTTGTGAGATGAAATCTCGAAGGTTAAGAATGACGATTAAAAGTTCAGCTGCTCGAAATCAAAAGGTGTTTTGAACACTGACTAGGAATCGTTTTACTCATCCGAACGTCGTTGAACGATCTCGGTAGTAATCTTGACTACTTTAAGTCATTTATTGGATTGATTATGTGCCTACTTATATGCTTTGAATTGAATATCGATATTAAAATATATATATATATATTTGATGTTCAAGTTAATCAAGTAAAGTTGAATTAGAACGAGATATGTTTTATGTCAATATGATAAATTTGTTATGGATGGCACGTCTTGCAGTTATGGTGTGCCGAAACTTTTTATAAACTAATTTAATTACAGGTTTAATTTTTGGTTATTAAGGAAAATAAGCCGTTATGTTGTCAGATTTTTATTAAATTCAATCATAATTGGTGATTGAATTTATAATTAGTTTTACCAGTTACCCTATCAGAACAATTTTATAATCTAGAGTTCATGTCTTGATTTTAAGTGGAAATGATCTATAGAGGAATAAGTTTTATGGTGTTTATTTTCCTAACCAATAAGTTTCGTATATTTATATGCCTTGTTGCATATGATATGAGAATAGTAATAATGGACAGTCCTCCATATTCTCCACTAATTAATAAGAAGCATTCTAAAATGATATTCATAAGAACGCCTAGTTTTTAAGTTTTTACATGGTTTAACGTTATGATGTTTTAAATGGGGGGGAAAAGTCATTGTTTTCCCAGTTTCATTCTTGACTCTGAAGTCGAGTCTTAACATCTGTAGTTGCTCTATAATTTTCAAGTTTAAATGTAACAGAATCATGACCTTAAACTAATCTTTGAACCATTTTAAATGGGAAATGAGATTTAAGAACTGTGAACGAGTATAAAAGAAAGGGGTGGTTTAATCATAAATATGATATGACCACATTCTAATTATCGGGTGTCGATTTAATTAGGACACAACACCGGCATTAACGAAGTTGAGGATTAGACAAGGATAAACGCTAAATGCGGAATTCAGGTAAGTACAAACCTCACCTGCAGCATGAAACTTGTTTATCGATGTGAGCATATCTGTGAACATTTGCTGTGCATATGTTTAGAATACTGTGCTTGTGATTGAACATGGAAAATGATGCTTTTGCGTAATGTGATTATATAGTTGCTTGATATGCTTTGGTGAGCATACATTTTTATGCCTTAATATGCTTGAATTGATGGCAATGCCTCTATATTATGCAAAACTGCAATATTTGCTCATGCGTTATGAACATAATTGCATGCTCATTCCAAGGAAGAGATTAATGGAAGTGAAAAGATAAGTTCAAGAAAGTATCATACCACTATGGGGCCCAGGACAAGAAGATAATTATAATAAGCATAATTTAATTATGTATAAAATGTAAAGCATTATCATGTGCATCATGAGATTTTAATGTATGTTTAAGGTTCATGGTATCAGAATCATAATTACATGTTCACCTTAAAAAAGTAACAGGCTAATGAAAGTGCAAGATAAGTTCAAGTAAAGTGTCGTATCAACCTCTCGCAGATCGTGGAGAATTATGTATGTTTTAAAATTCTAAGACCTTACGTAGATCATAAAGGGTTATGTATATGATTATCAGAATTGTTAGGGACCTTGCAAACCCTAACTTTCTGTGGTTACACGCAATGGGTACGTACACATATGGGGCCCAAAGTAAAAAGTTAAGTAAGAATAAGTATGAAACAAGAAAATAAGAAACAAGAAGCAAGCATAATTGTGTGATTGATAAAATATCATGCATTATTATATGCATTTTGTTTATGTGAGATTTATTTTTGTACTTACTGAGCGAAACCTCATTAATGTTTGTTCATGCTGTAGGCAACACGGTGATTCAATGGACTAGTAAACTGTGTCGAGACAATGAAGGCATGGGTTATGGATACTGTCATCAAAATGTAAATTCTGCAATAAGTAATTCTTTTAAATTATGATAAGCTTTAAAAGATTTGTATCCTTTTAGAATAATTATTTTCAAGTAATTGGGTTTTAATAGGGGTGGCAATTCGTGTCATGTTCGGGTCACACGGGTCCAACCCAAACACGACCTGTTTTTTTTCGTGTCAATTTCGGGTGACCCGAATTTGCCCCGGGTGACCCGAATTTGACCCATTCATTATTTGTGTCATTTTCGATTCGCAAAATTCGTATCGTTTTCGATTCATGTCGTCGTATCGCGACCCGTATTGCCATCAGGGGTGGCAATTCGTGTCGTGTTCGGGTTACACGGGTCCAACCCGAACACGACCCGTTCTTTTCCGTGTCAATTTCGGGTGACCCGAATTTGACCCGTCCACTATTCGTGTCGTTTTCGATTCACAAAATTCGTGTCGTTTTCGATTCGTGTCGTCGTGTCGCGACCCGTATTGCCACCCCTAGGTTTTAAGGAACCCATATGAAATGAATGCTGAGTTTAATTTTAACTAAGCAAGGTTAAGAAAGTTTAATATTTTAAAATGTATTTTATTTTTTTGGTTATACGTATTTGAATTATGAAAAGACCTCTATTTGATCAAGTAGTTTGGTTTACAAGAAACCAAACTTAAGATATGCCTATACTAAGTTTTAATTATGTAAGTTTGATATGTTGATGTTTTAAACTTTAGATTCAGTTCTTACTTATTAAATTATCAAGTTTAGATCTCATAAAAATAAAATAAATAAATAAATAAAAAGAAGAAGAAAAGTGTTTTTGAGGTCCCAGTCTTTTTGAAAAGTTTACTTTGTGTTTGAATCTTAAAAAAAAAAAAAATTAAAATGATCATAGACTTCATGCAAGCTATGAAATATTTAAGTAAAATAAAATAAAATAAAATAAAATCTCTAAAATTTTGGGGATTAAGTTTAAGGTCAAAGCAAGTAACTATGTTTATGAAGTTAATTAACGGCCGCGATTAGGTCAGGTCGTTACATGCCCATACTGTGGAAATTCTACAAGAATATTTCATATTTTTAACATGGATAACAGGAAGTTTCTGGCATGAATCACCAATGTTGATCGTTGGAATATTCTAATAGAATATTTTGGATATTTTACTAAAATGTGTTCTATTTTCAATATGGATAATCGAATGTTTCCAGTTCCAACCACTGACGCCAGTCGTTAGAATATTCTAGTAAAATATTTTAGTTATTCTACTATAATATTTTCTGTTTTCAACATAAAAGATTAGACATCACTAGTTCCAACTGTCGGCATTGGTCACTAAAATATTCTAAAAGAATATTATGAATATTCTACTAGAATATTTTAGATATTTCACTAAAAAATTTTAAATTTTCAATATGGATGCTCGAATATTTCCGGCTCCATCCGCTGACATTGGTTATTGGAACATTCTAATAGAATATTGTAGTTATTCTACTAAAATATTTTCTGTTTTTAATATGGATGCTCAAATATCTCCGGCTCTAACTGTCAGTATTGATTACCAAAATATTCTAGTAGATTATTGTATGTATTTTACTAGAATATTTTAAATAATCTATTAGAATATTTTGGATATTCTACTAGAATATTAAATATTTTACTAAAATATAGAATTTTTTTTAACATGAATGGTAGGATGCTTTCGACTTCAGTAATAGATGTTTGTCACTGAAATATTTTAATAGAATATGTTGAATAATCTATTAGAATTTATTAAATATTCTACTAAAATATTTTTTGTCTTAAACATAGATGGTACCCGGCCACTAATTTCGTACTCTGAAAATATCTGATAAAATAACATTTATATTCTAATAAAATAATTTTTTCCAACAAATATCACCGAATTAGAAAAACATTATTACCCAAAAGTATTCTGGAGTATGTTTCAAGAAAAAAACAAAAAAAGTATCTGAAGTAAAAAAATTTACACAAAAATATCCAAAATTTTCAAAGGCTTACATTTTCAAATATAACTGCAAAGCATGATCACCGAAAGCAAAAATATGGCAAAAACACTATAACTCAAAATGGCAGATCAATTTCTATAAAGATCAAGAGCTTTTAGAAAGGTAAAACTTCAGGAAAAAGAAACACAGAAACTTGGAACCTTTCTTCATATTAACAAACTAATCATTTATTCTCATATCAGATTGACAATCCCATTAAAAGGATATAACACAGAGGGTCTACACCACCCCTGGTCTAAGCTTATACCTTTGTTTTTTCTTGTTCAAAAGAGCCCAATCATGTCCTACTCATTAAACTTGTCATTTGACCCATTTCTCATATCAACATCTAAAGATGACCTCCGTCTTCCGTAAACATGTAGAATATCAATTTCAAATTTCAACTCCTTATGAACAAAAACCATGTAAGAAACAGCATGGAAATAAGAGAAAGATCAATATATTTGGTAAATAAGTAAGAAACTATACAAGTTTAGTCAAAACAATTAATATATATATATATATATATATATAGTTGGAATTAAGGTCTAATTCCCTCGGATTCATTGCTTTCTTCATGCAATGCATTTATGGCTTTTAGGACTCAAATTTAGGGTCAAACAGAGACAAACACAAACACACACAGAGACATACAAACACCCACCCACACACACAAACAAGCACGCGCACACACAAACAGAGACAAACACAAACACAAACACAAACACGGATACACAGACACAGAGACAGAGACACAGACACAGACACACACACACACACACACACACACACACACACAAGGATAGTGACTATCAAAATAGAGGTACCTGTTGGTTTTGAATCACAAAAGCCAGGTGAGAGAGTTTCCAAAAGAGAGAGCTTCGGCCAGCTCCGGCGTCTCCGAAGTGTGCGAGCTCCAATCGGAAATCGAGCATCAGTAAAAGAGGAAGGATCGCCGATGTCAGACGATCGTCAGTGCGTGAGAACAGATCTGTGGTTCCATGGTCTCGTGCTATGGTTTCCGTCGTGATCACGATCTCCGGTGCAATCTCTGACTGCGATCTCGCAGCGCGGTGGATGAGCTCGATCTCAGGTGTGCGATCTCCGGCGAGGCATTGACGCATGATCCGTCTTTCTCCGCTATCTTACCACGAGTTCCGGCCACCGTCAGAGATAAAAAAACAACGGTGAGAGAACCAAAGAGAGAGAATGAGAGAGAAGAGCGAGAAAGAGGGGAAGATGAGAGAGTGAGAGAGGGAGGAATCACAGAGCTAGACCGAGAAGAACAGAGAGTTGGAGAGAGGGAAATATGGGAAACTGGAAGAATGAACCTCAGCCAGGGGCAAAATCGAAAAACAATAAAAGCACTACAAAAAAAAAAAAAAACTGAAAATACAAGCCGTGTCAGAAAAGTAAGTGGTTGTTGTACAACAGTGGCAAAAAATTCCAAATGGCGCACAACACTGGCTGAGGCTGTGCAAGTAATTTTCTCTTTTTCTTCCCTCAAGATTTTTTTAAACATTTGTAACAAACTCCAGAAATAAAAACAAAAATATAGATTAAGATACCATCAGATAGACCTTTGATTGGATATAAAGAAAATTATTATAAAAATTAAGTGAGAAAATATTGAAACAAAAACAGACAAGAGACACAAAGATAATAATAATAACAAAATCAACTTCCAGAAAATAAAATCTATCCTCCTTATGTAAATGACTCAATAAATACCTAGTAAATAGAAAGAACAGCTTTGAGTAACTAAAAAAAGAGTATTGCGATCTTTAGCTACCTGCTAAACTTATACACCGTACTAACAAACTTTACTTGAAACAGTAGTTTGAATTTAAAGAGCTTATCTTATCTTAAGAAGAGCAAAATTATTTAGCAACATTTTACATCCTACTTAGGTAGCATTATTATACTCCCTGGAAAGATAGCAAAAATATAACACTATACATGCAAGAATACTAATAATACTAATAATAATGACAATAATAACGGTAATAAAAATAACATAAAAAGTAAGGGGGAAGCCCATCCCTCCCTCCTTCATTGCTTTATACTTGCGCCATAGCCTCTTCACAATCCAATAGAAAAATCGTGCGGCATGGAACAAAATGATGAAAGCGAGCAACAGCATCCACACGGCATCCGCTACATAATCTATCACGTAGAATAGATGGTGGGAGTTCTCGGGTGACACCATCGCCATACCTATCGTGTAGGTGGCTACAAGTGTCGTCATCACCACGCACATGGTGAGAGTTAGAAGGAACATAAAGAACTTGTTCTTCAGACGGACACCACTGATCAGCAGAAGAATGACGCTAAGCGATGCGAAGAAAGAAATGCTGTTGCAAACCTCGAAAGTGTTGTAAAAATTTCCCGAATTGTAACGCGCTAGAATTGAGGTTCCAGCCAAGCACTTATATTCTTTGCTGCAATTAAAATTGTCGCTCTCTCCGTCGTCTACGGTTTCCTGCCAAATTCCGCCTGGTGGGTTGATGGCAGCTTGGTATGTCATGGTTGCGATCACAGTAGTCACAATCATGACAGAGCCTCGCTTGTCTTCCATCCAATCTCCTTTGTATTTCAGGAACCCGAACCACTTTCTGGCTTTGCCATTTGATGATTTGGTTGTTGATTTCTTGTGAGCAACGTCATTATGATCTCGGGTTATTGCTGCTGAAGTCGAATTTTTGAAACCGAGGTCCTTAAACGTATGTCGGATTATGTCACTGATGAAGTCAGTTCCTGGAAAGTGCTCTAGGAGCTCGAAGGCTTTGAGACCTCTATGGTTCACTATATCATCTGTTCCTGTTTTTACTCCAGGTATTGATAACAAGTATTTCACAGTCTGCATGGTTCATGTGAAATTATAAATTTTCTTTTAGAATTTGTGATTCCATCAATGCTAGCTAACTTTAATGAGGTTAAACAATATACACTAATAGATGTAGGATCCACATTTTATTAGTTGTGATGTTCAATATATTGATATTAAAAAGTATTTTTCTTTTAGATCCCCCTTGGATGCACTTTTCACCATCTAGTTTGCAATTGGACATTTGGGGGACTTTTGGGGTTTCAAAAATCTTTTCCAAAAATTTACTATTTTCACAATTTTTTTTACATATGAAAATCAACAAAAATACACATATCAAAACATGTGTTTTTCATTATTTAAAAAAAATGTTTTTCCAATTACTCTTTCACTAAATACAAAACTCCAAAACAATTTCTTTTTTTTTTTCTTTTTCAAAAGGTTGTATCCTAAACTCATATTTTCAAAACTCATCTAAACTCTAAAAGTCCTAACAGCAAAACTTCATCTCCAAAAATCCCTTGAACGGGCCCTTAAAATTTCTTTACCAAAAAAACAAATGAAAACAATAGTTTTTCTTCCCTTAAGATTTTTTAAAGCATTTGTGACAAACTGCAGAAATGAAAATAAAAATATAGATTAGGTGTCATCAGATAGACCTTTGATTGGATATAAAGAAACTTATTGTAGAAATTAAATAAGAAAATATTAAAACAAAAACAAAGAAGAGATATAAAGATATTTAATGTGTATGTGCTTATTTTCACGAACTAAGAACAAAGAGTACAATTCACTGTTTAGTAAGAAGTATTATAAGTGGACTTTAATATAAATACAACTTAGAACTTATTAAAATCAGATCTAAGTTATCTAATGCTAATAAATCACCTATAGACTATAGACTCTTGTAGTTAAATTTTCTAAACTAAAATAAATAAAAATAAATTCCAAAAGATGATAATTTAACACAAAATAATAATTTGCCCAAATTAAAATAAATAAAAATAAATTCCAGTTGAAGATAATTAAATACAAAATAAGAATTTTCCCTAAGATGAAATAATAAGTTTCGCTAATACTTACCTCCACTTGCTTCAGCATCACAGCTAAATGCAAAATAGTATTCCCGTCAGCACTCCCTTTGGAGTTGAGGAACGGGCAGTTCTCGCATGCAACTTCCGATTCGATCAACACTTTGAGAGCCTCCAAGTGGTTGTATCTAACACATAAGTGCAGCACTGTTTGTCCATCAGGCATCACTTCCAAAACCGACTCCTTTCTCACGCCGATCAACAGCTTAATCACGTCGATTCGACCTCTCATGGCAGCGTAATGGAGAGGAATCTTCCCGTCTTGATCTTTGGCTAAGCACATGTTTTCGTCACCGTTTTCTTGCAGCAGTACTTGGACTACCTCCGTGTGGCCCTCGGCTGAAACCAGGTGAAGAGGTGAGCGTTGGCGGGAATCCAACTCGGAAGAAAGTTTCGGCTTGTGGATAAGAAGTTGTCTCGTGAAATCATGGTGGCCAAGTAAAGCTGTTATGTGCAGAGGAGTTTCGTTGAAGGGGGTTAGTGAAATCTTACTGAGGATTAATGGATCTTTTTGAATCAATGAGTTGAAGGTAAGCAAAGATCCTTCAGTTGATGCTTCATACAACTTAGTTAACAAATCAACTTCTTGATCAGGTCTTATTGCCATTGTTTTTCTTTGTTTGTGGGCAGATATATGATATGCCCATGAATAAATATATAACTATACACACAAGTGTCGATAATTGACGCTGTTGAGCATCTTTTGTACGAAAGATTTTGTATTTGGTTTTTGGTCCTTCAATTTTATTTTTTGGCCTAAATTTTTTTTTTTACAATTTAGTCCTTTTTTTTTTTTTGGTATTAGTCAACTTTTATTCATTTTAGGTCTTTTATCTTTTATTTATTTATTTTTTCATGAGTCTCTCTTTTTATTTTAAGATCCTTTATTTACTTTTTTTTTTGTGGATCTATTTTTTTTAGTTATTATTTTAATTTTTCCCTTTTTAGGTAAATTATCTCAAATATCTTTAGACTAGTATACTTAAATAGAAGCATAATTTGTCGGCCAAAAGTGTACAAGAACTTTTTGGATGGTTGTCCTCTGATCTTATCGTATAGTTGTTATTTCCCTCCGGACTATTAATTTTGACGATTTGGACTTGAAATGTGCAAATCTATAGAAAACCAGTCCTATTGAAAACAGTGTTAATTTTTTATAGAAATAGGCGTGTGACTTGCACTAGGGTCGCTAATTAATAGCATAAAATAATTTTTTTTCTTTTTTTTTTAACTCGAATTTACATTTATAGCAAAGTTAATTCAAATTTCTCTACTTTTATAAAACTTAATTAATGATCCTAACCTCATTAGTTTGAGTTAAAATATATAAAAAATGGATTATCCATGCCATTAGTTAATAATCCATATGCAAGTCAAATGTCTGACTTCTGTTAAAAAATTAACACTGTTATCAATGGGGGGTGTTTTCTTAAAAATTTGATGGAAAAATTGTATAATTAAAAATTTATGAAACAAATTATCTCTGCGATAAAATCACAAGGCAATTGTTAATTAAGTGCTCAAAAATATATATGGCCATAATAATATTTTAAGTGCTCAAAAATATATATGGCCATAATGTTTTTACACGACTATTTTAATTACGTGAAATGAAATTGAAACGAGAAACTTTGAAAAGTCAATTATGAAACCTGAGTGATACAGAACATTTTACAATTGACTACTTAATTCTTAAGGTAGAAGACCCGTGGGAACAGTGTGCATGGGAAATATATATATTTATATGTTGATACTTAATTATATAACAACCATGACATTGTGCTTTCCTTTTCAACTCATCACTGTCTCATTTATAACTACTACACTGGGAGGTGACTTTGAAATTTTTTTTGTACGAAGAAAATTTATTTAATAATAAAAATGTAAAGTCATTAATTATAAACTGAAAAAAGAAAAGTAAAGAAGTGAGACTTTATACCAGACGGGGTTAATAATTTGATCATTAAATATTTTCCGTTGCCTATGTCTCATCTGAGTCATTGAAGTTAATATTTTATAACCAACTGAATTTATCTCTTTATTTCTTGTAGTTTCAACAAACGTTAAAAGAGAACATTGTCCAAAACTAAGTACACACACACACACACGTAGTACAATTTATATTAATGTCCATTTTTAAGCAAATTGTATGATCTACCAGTGATAAGCTGGTTTGACGATCAGGATGCTTTTCTTTTTTTCTCCTTTTAAGATGTTCGTAAGATTCTGTTTTCTTGCCATTGTTTTTCTTTGTTTTTGTGCAGATATATGATATGCCCATGAATATATATACTTAAGTAGGAGCATAATTTGTGGGCCGAAAGTGTACAAGACTTATTTACACCACCAAATATTATCTTATTCTCAAAATTAAAAAAAAATATTTCAAATAAGAAAAATTTTCTTTTCAAAATTAGATACTCAATCCAAAGAGAACCAACTTGTTCAGTCGGATTTTCCTATAAGTATTAACATAAATATACAATTTAAATTCTATATTTAGTTATTTACATATATTTGTTTATATTATTATTTAGATATAATCTAAATCGACAAATAATTAATTTCTAACAAAGATAAAGCCAGAAAGAATGGTAAAGGCGACAATCATGACCAAGTTTCTCTATTGATGGGAGGAGAACAGCTGGAATGCTCTACCAACTACACGGACCCTACCTATCACTTTCATTTTTAATTTCTCCTTCATAAATTCTTCTTCTTATTTTATTTTTATTTTTATTTTTATTATTTTTGGCTGTATTCAATTTTTCATGTACTATTGGATGGCACATCCCTCAGTTTAGGCTTTACTTTTCCAAGTCGATCAATATGTGAAATAAAAGTCAATGTTAGCTTTCTCACCGATGAATATCTATCACACATGCATGTCTTTTTACACTGACCTTTTTCCCAAGTTTTTTTTATTTTATTTTATTTTTATTTTCTATGGTTGCATGAGAATACAATCCATGTTTATCAATTAATCCTGAAGTTTTCATTTTTTAAAGTGTATTTGATTCGCTGGTTTGGAGATAAAAATTTTAAATTAAAATTGATTAATTTTTAGAAAACTAATTGTAATTTTTACTAAATTCAAGAAAAAAAAAGGTTTAAAGTGTCAAATCAAACGGAAGTTTAGTAATAAAAATATATGTATTGATGTTGTATTCTGATTTTTTTTTTTTGGACAGGTCTAATATTGTTTTCTGTTGATCATTAGACCATCATCAAATTCGATCAATTTTGATTAATTCTAATATAATTTTACTCTATTAATTGGTTATTATTCTTTTTCATACCACATAATTCTGGTAATAACAAGGACTTTTTTTTTTTTTCCCAACTAGAATGACCAAAACATGATCAAAATATTATGGGTCAAGTTAACATGCCTTTCTTACATCGTTTGAAACTTTTGTGCAGAAACCATTCGTGTTTTATGAAAATTTCTTTTAAAATACAGGGTCAATGGCATCATATCAAATGAATATTAGGGGGATTGATTGTACTTATTTGGTGTGCCTATGAAACTAGGGGAAAAGCCCTTTTATTTTTGTTTTTTGTTTTTTGTTTTTGTTTTTTTTTTTTTTTTTTTACAAAACTCCATATTTTATTAGGCTCTTATTTTTCCCCAAATTTCAGTCATGAAAAAAAAATGAGAAATGTAAATAACACCAATTTTGTCTATATCATCTCATGTCCAATTTACGCTTGGAAAGAGTCAATTACGTATCGATGGTTCCACGAATTTGTAATGGGGACCAATTATAAAGATTTCGTAGATGATGGGTAGTTTGAACCTTAAAAGCAATGAAGGCCGTTTCGGGAACGTCTAAAAATGATATTTTGAATGTTACATTGAAAATGAGTGTTTGGAAAAAGATTTTTTAAAAAATTATGTGATATAAAAAATAATACAAATTTGAAAATATGTTTAAAAAAATACACAATAAATCTTGTCTTATTCATTTCGTAATTATGAATATTTTGATATAAAAATCATTTTATTACGATTTAAAATGAAAAACTCATTTATTTTTAAAATTTAAGTTTCTTTTAAAATAAAAAAAGAGAAAATTTAAGCTCCGTTTGGTGAAACGATTTGAGTTGAAATTTTTAAATTTGAGTTGGTTGACTTTTTAAAAATTAATTATAATTTTTGTTGACTTTTCAATAAAAGATAAAAACTGATATGTGAAATTTGAATTTAAACTAATTTACCAAACGAGGCATTAATATAAAATTAGAAGTTTTACGTCTAACTTTTGCCATCTGAAAACGTTGACACAAGTCTCAAGCTGGCCCGAATTCTCTGTACTTTTCTTTGTATTTATTATTTTTCACTTATAGTTCTAGTCCAATTTAAACGTTTCATGGAAATTTCTTTTAAAATACAGAGGTCAAATCAAATGCACATTAAGGTGATTGACTGTACTTATTTGGTGTACGTGCCTATGAAACTAGGGGGAAAGCCCTTTTATTTTTGTTTTTGTTTTTGTTTTTTTGTTTTTTGTTTTTTTGTTTTTTTGTTTTTTTGCTTTTTGGAATTCCATATTTTATTAGGATCTTTTTTTTCCTCCAAATTTCTATCATGAAAAAATAGAAATGTTAGTAATGCCAATTTTGTTGTTATCATCTCTTGTCCAATTTACTCATTTAGAAAGAGTCAATTACATATTGATGGTTCCATGAACTTGTAATGGGGGACCAATTATAAAAATTTCATAGATGACGAGTAGTGATCTCAATTGCAATGCAACAGTATGTAGTTTGAACCTTAAAAGCAATGAGGGTCATTTGGGAGATATCTAACGATAGTGTTTTGAAGGTTACATTGGAAATGTATGTTTGGGACAAGATTTTTGGAAAAATTTTGTGATATAAAAAATAGTGCAAACTCGTAAATGTGCTTGGAAAAAAAAAAAAAAAAAACCTTGTTTTGTTCACATGCCTTTCTTACATCATTTGAAACTTTCTCGCAGAAACCATTTGTGTTTCATGAAAATTTCTTTTAAAATACAGAGGTAATGGCATCATATCAAATGAACATTAGAGGGATTGACTGTACTTATTTGGTGTGCCTATGAAACTAGGGGGAAAGCCCTTTCATTTTTGTTCTTTGTTTGTTTTTGTTTTTTGTTTTTTTTTTGTTTTTTTCAAACTCCATATTTTATTAGGTCATTTTTCCCTCTAATTTCCTTCATGAAAAAATGAGAAATGTTAGTAACACCAAATTTTTTGTTATCATCTCTAGTCCAATTAACGTGTTTGGAAAGAGTCAAGTAAGTATTGATCATGGTTCCACGAACCTGTAATGGGGGACCAACTATAAAGATTTCACAAATGACGGGTAGTGATCTCAATTGCAATGCAACAGTATGTAGTTGGAACCTTAAAAGCAGTGAGGGCTGTTTGGAGGACGTCTGAAAATAGTATTTTGAATGTTACATTGAAAATGTATTTTTGGGAGAAGACTTTTAGAAAAGTTCTGTGATATAGAAAATAGTACAAATTTGGAAATGTATTCGAAAAAAAAATATGTAAAATATATCTTATCTTGTTCATCTCGTCATTATGAGTATTTTGATATAAAAATCATCTATTATAATTTGAAATTAGAAACTTATATACTTTTAAAATTTCAGTTTTTTTTTTAAAAAATAAAATAGAGAAAATTTATTGTAAAATTGGAAGTTTCAGGTCCGTTTGAAAACGTTGACTCAACTCTCAAGCGGGCCCTGAATTCTCTGTACTTTTCTTTGTATTTATTTTTTTCACTTCTCTTCTAGTCCAATTTGCACGTTTGATGGAAAGTATTGACAGGTCCTTGAACTTGTGGTTTCAGGAACAATTATTCAGCGTAGTTGACCAAAACTTCAAAATAATAATAACAATGACGACGACAATCCTGCTTATTTTCCAAACAATTGGAAGCTGAAAATAGTTCTAATCGTATATCATTGCAAGGGGTAGCTTATGGTATGTTTGGCACAGTATTTTTTTTTTTTTTTTAACTTTTAAAAAGATTTCAATTTAAGTTGAGTATCTTTTGAAATAAAGAAAAAAATAGGTGTAATGCGGTTTTTAAAATATATATATATATATATATATATAAATATATTAGAATTGAATCTTACTTTTAAACTATGATGGCAAATAAGAGCTTAGTGCTACACGTCTTTAATTGAGTTGTAGAGTTCAAACTCACACTCATTAGCCAAGTAAAGTTCTTTCTTTCTTTTTTTTTTTTTTAGGCAAACTAAGTGTTCACAACTAATTCTATTTTAAACTAGATTAATGGTCCATATTCATCATGGGAAGTTTTTTTTAGCAAAAAAAAATCTTCACAGCTGATTCTATTTTATTGTAGATTATATCATAATCACAAAATAAATTGTAAAAGAGAAATTGGAAATGACAAGATCTTCGTTAAATAGAATAGTTATATCCACAACAAGAATCTTGGAAAGTAGATGGGATCATCTTTTCCTCATTAATTGGTTGCTCCACTCTAGGTGCCAAACCCAGAACGTTGCCAAGAAAAAGCAAAATTTTCACCAAGAGTAAAAATGTATAAAGACACTTTTTATTTCATGCTGAATATTTAACACGGTGGAATCTCATTGTTTATATAATATTAGAAACTCTAACTCTAAACCTAATTTTCTATACTAATTTTAAGTTATTTTTTTAATTATTAATAAGATGGTCACATTAATTAACAATTTAAAATTATATTTGTCAATAAAAGATGACAAACTTGAAGCTAATACAAAAATTGAAAAGGGATAAAACATCATAACGAAAAACACTGGAATAAAATTTCAAATTCCTTTACCCATTTTCACCTCTGCATCGATTCTCTATAAATTGAAGACAATCTAATGCTTTTCAACTCAGTACTCAACACTTAAACAAGCTATGGTATGTGAATACCTCTATGGACAAACCGTTCCAGAACAAACTCGCCATCCTTCTCGGATGAATGCTGGCAGACTCAGACAGCCGGTGACTTATAACACATTGTAATTACTAATCAAATCGCATAACCAAAAGTCTTACAAACAAGATTACCATTGTCTGTTGTCACACAAATATGACACGACAAGTCCGATGACATGATCTTTCAATCAGAAAAAATGAAGGAATTCTGTAAGCTCTTTGTGATTTCATCTCCAACATTCACCAGTTAAAGTAGCACACAAAACAAATTTCCAAAGTTCGGGCAAAGTTTCCTCAGTGCATAATTTCATATCTTTTCTACACCTTACGTATGCAAACAAAAGCATTATACTTAGGTTAATATACGAAATAAACAGAAGTAAGCAATCAAGCAAGCTTACGAATGCTGCATTCTTGGCGCTAGTTTTGAAGTTGAGACGCCAACTAGGTCGCTTTTATAATTCCCATGTCCAGCAAAGTCAGCAATTGATTTCCTTCAATAATCACCGCATATGTGTCCCTTCCATGAACTAAATCTGACAAAAAACAAAAAACATAAGCAAAAACAAAAGCAGAGCAAAAAACCAAAAAAACAAAAACAGAAACAATACAAATCAAGCCCGTTTTGATTTAGAAGATAATCACCCTGCTAGGTCCTTTTTTTTTCCTTTCTTATTTGACACTTTTTCAAATATTTAGCTTAAAGTTTGACAAAGGATATACTAGTCCAAACCCTAAATTTGCTTATACTAACCTTAGTCGACAACCATTAGTGTGATAAAGTGCTTTGCAAACTAGGCCTCGGGTTCAACAATCAACTTCTCGGGTGGATAATTGCAGGAAATTGCTCATGCAACCATGCTGACTATCTACGTTGGTTGCTCCATATTGCTGATAAAGAAACAAACAGAATTCCAGTCTCCTTTATGATTTAAGACAATAATTTGAGCTTCTGATAAAAATTGTGACATCTCCAGCGATCTTAGTCCCCACATCCTGCACAAGAGCAACCGCAACGCGGCCAAGACTAGATGACAGAGCTACAAACACAATTCGATTGAGTGATTCAAGAAGTGAAAAACAAATAACAAGTTCATAAATCGCTAATTTATGTAATTACAGAGTTCAACAGATTGGCCAGTACTCATGTCGACAGAACAACATACCATTTTAATGTAGTCAGACCAACCATTTTAAATTCTAGCCCAAAACAAGTAATCTGAAATATATTTTTCTTGAAGAATTCTTGCTACCAACAGTTTAACCAAGCAGGAAAATATGTACTGAAAATTAGATGAAGATCAAAATAGCGGAAGAACAATTTATATATTGTTTAAGTACCTTGGTTATGCTCGTTAGGTGGGCAGAAATACCACAACAAAATTTAGTTAAATTGACTCCTCAGCTCCCTAATCAATAGCATAGCCAGGATGCAAAAGTGCAAGATTCGATTCACAACAAAACTTCTGGTTCGACCTACAAAAGTTAATTGAAGTGGAAAGCAAATATGAATAAACTTAATATTTGGGGCAGCAACACGACAAGTGAAACATTCACAATTTCTTTAGTCCTAACATATGTATTCAAATACACGTGTGTTTGTGTGCGTGTGTGTGAATATATATATATATATATATATATATATGGGGTCGTTTTATTCTGAAAATAGGACACTGTTTACTGAAATAGAAACAAAACTAAAATGGGTGTATGTTAAAAGCAGAGTAAATAACTATTTAAGAAAAATTTGGTTTCAAATTGATTTATTTCAGTATTAATCATAATAGATAAGAGGTAATCAGAGTAAAAATACCTCGATTAGGAGGTTTGAGAAGCCCATTTCGTTTCAGATCCCTTTGTTTCTCTCATATTTTATGCCAATGATTTTTATTGTGGGGATGTGTTGAATCTTGGGCCAATCTTCCCCTGTTTCCCCTGTTTCTTCACAGTAACTGATGTGTAATATTGAAGGGAGGTGAGGTGCTGAAAGCCTTTTCCATTTAGTGATTTATGGTTTCTAAATTCCAAGATCTCAAGAGAAGTCAAAGCAGATGGAAGCAGTCATTCGTTAGGGAACGAATTCACTAGCACTTCTTCACATTCGGTGAGCCATAAAGCTTCGAAGACGGGAGAGTCTTTGGAGATTCCAGTTCCTGCGGTTTGCAATGAGCTTTTGGCAATACGAAATTTGAAGGCATTTTAAATTAGGAGAGGGCAAGTCCGTTTCTGAAAACGACTCCACTTTCTCACAGTGCCATAGCTCAATGGACTCCAGAGAGGGATATGCATTCCTCAATCTCTTGACTTGCTCGAAATAAACTCACCATTTCTTCTCACTTCTCAATTTCAATACTTTCCAAGGATGGAAGACAACCAGCAGGTAATCCCACATTTAGTTTGTCACAATTTGTTAAATAAATGTGCTTGAGACAAGGGAAAATCCCGCCTTCTTGGTTAGCTCCTGTGGGCCACCTCTCCAGTGCATACATATATCTCACGGATAGCCCTTCTAAGAATGGTAATGGCTTAGTCAATGAAGAACCATTGCACTCATTTCTATCCCTGACACACACATTTCACTAATATCAAGCTCTCTCTGGGAACGTAGTTGCCCAAATGGTGGCAACAAGCAACAGTTTGGACAGTCTTGCAAACAAACTTCAACCATGTCACCAAATGACTGATTTGCCACCCAATCAGGGAATATTGTACCTCTGTAACCTTTGATTCTGAGTTTTTTTTTTTAGCTTCCTATGGGGTTCAAATGCATTAAGTACTTCCCTTTCTTTGGATGTATCTTCAATTTCACTTCGCTTCCATTCCAAAATAAGCTTAGTAAGATACTCTTTATTCTTCAAATCGGCTTCAAGAACATCCACCACATTTTCGAGTCCGGAAATACGAAGCCCAACACCCAAAAGCTGCAATGCTCCTAACTCTTTGATCCTAGATCCATTGTTTTCGCTCAAAACAAATTCACTCAAAGTCTGGAGATTCGTGAACTTGCATATATGTGGCGGCATCTCTATTAAACTGCATGTGTTGGTTGGCAATTGTTCAAGTTTTCCACAACTTGACAACAGCAGCGTCTGATGCATATTATATAGTGTACAAACCGAACTTGGTAGTTCTTTGAGATGGGTATTAGACAAATTCAAATACCTTTGGTCATGGTTAATTGAATAAATAAATCCTCTCGTTTGTCATGTTCAACATCTAGAAGTGGCAAAATAGCCTTTGGTCTAGAATCGCATGTACAAATTACAATCTAAAAATTGCCAGCTACAATAATTTCAAACAAAATTGATTGAATTTATATCGTGATTCAAATAAGAAGGTATACGCAAGAGAAAATAATTTTTGGACCTTTTTTGAGAAACGGGGGTGGAAAAAGCTCATGAGTAATTGTTGCAATGTCGAAATTTTTTTGCTTGCCGTTTTTCAGATTCGAATTATGTTTGTAGTTATTAATGTTACTCCGAGTTGGTTTCCTTTATATCGATTGTCGTCATTTAAACCTTGATGACGTTTATGTAGATTGCTGCTGCCGTTGTTTTCTGTTGTCTTCTGGTGATCATATCTATCGTCGTTTTAGTTTCATTTATTTATTCTGTCGTTGTCGTTTTTTAAATTACTGTCGTTTTCGGTGGATTGTCGTCCGAATTCTAGTTGCGTCTTTTTTACTGTATATTTCCCGCGAGAAATTACTATGTATGTTAGCAAGTTTCACTGAACATTCCCAGCCCAAGCATTCATAACGACTCTTGATTAACTGTTAATTGTGTAATCCTAAATTTCACAGCCTTTTCTTTTCGTTTATTTATTTATTTATTTATTTTTTGCTCCTACTCAGAATTCCAATTCTTGAATAGTGGTCGCATAGACATTTGCTGTTCTATAAATTCTTACCTATGCTTATGCCTCTTCCAAATGCCTTAATATGTATCCATCCAGAGACGCAATTTCAAATATGTCGTTCCCATTTTTCTGTCCCCTCAACCATTCTTCACTTTTTTTTTGGTCATATATCATATGATCTAAATTAAATGACACAATCCGTAAATAATAGCTAAATTCTAATAACACTTGAACAATTCACTAAAGTATGAAAATTTAGTGAATTTAGGAGGGACAAACAATAAGACAAAAAAAAAAAAGGGACAGCATATGATCTAAACTGTTGTCTTACGTGTTTCTAATATTAAGAGAAGAGTTTAGATAATTAATCTATTAATGGTATTAAAGATACTTAACGAAGCTGTAGCTCAATTTTGAGCGATGTCAACTCTAGTAATTCAACTTATGTGGTGCTAAAAATCTATTCCCTAGGAGTTCTACGAGCAAATCAAAAGAAAATTACTGCTTCTCCTATGTCCCATGACTTACTGCAGATGTCGTAAGATCATTACGTATTTACGTTGACAATATAATTCAAACCCCTCACGAGCTAGCAGCTATAAACTCTTCCGTCAGCTCGACAAGAGTATTAACTAAGTAAAACCTCAGCGTTTATGATTATAACTAAATATAAATAACAACAAATAGTCTTTATTATCGCAAGGCAAAGATCTTAAAATTTCTAATCTTGTCATAGGACTCTGAAATCTTTGGCTTAGTCTAGTTTGTAATAACTGAAATTTTTATGGACTCGCGATTTCCTTATAAATAACAGAAATCTAAGTTTGTACCATGTCCGGCAATATGAAGCTCATGATCTGATTTGATTATCAAAATATGTTTGAGTTCTTATAAATATTATGAAACTCAATAATAGTTTATTAAGTCAAGGATAAGGCCCTATGATGAAAAACGCAGAATCATGATTTATGGTCTTGTCCTAGCCAATGAATAACCAGGATAATTTACGACATGATTAAGACAGTACTATCGTATAATTAATAGTATTGAAATTATACTGCGGCTGACCATCATTACGGATGTTGAATTGAGAATAAGGATTGGGATAATTCTAGAATAATCAGGAATAATATTTGGAGCAAGGAGGACTAAGAAGTTTCAAGTCCTAAGAAAAACATATACACGGTCCAGTTAAGTACAGATAAATTCTGGATTGCAGTTCAACAATACTATACTATTGATAGTCAAAAGAATATTGATACTATCTAGATTATTAAGAAAATAGACTACGTATTAGAAGGAATGCCAAACATGGCCCTACTTGGAGGCCATGTAATTATAGATAAGTATGAAAAGATTTTTTTTGGTTTAATGCTCCACATGACCAGCCATTTAAGGATTTGGAAGGTAAATATTTTGTCTTTAAGGACCAATATGCAATTCAAGAAAAATTTAAGAAAAAAAATAATTGTGAAAAATTATGAATTTTCCACCTATAAATAGGGGTCGGTAGTAGAAACTAGCACTTTTTAGTTGGCTTATCAAACTTCTTGTTCTTTCTCAACTATTCCTCTCTAGCCTTAAGAGAGTGAGAGAGAGAAAAGAAGAAGAAGAAGAAGAAGAAGAGAAAGAGAGAAAGAGAGAGAGAGAGAGGGAGATGATGGCCGGTTGTGATGTGAAGGGGTAGAGCAAGTTTCCTCTCATCCAAGGTCTAGAAGCAATCTTTCCAAGCTCTAGAGATATAATTTTGGTCTTTTAACTAAGATTTTCATTAAGTTTTGGTCTATGGGATTTAAATGTATTTTAAGTTATGGGATGTAAGAGCATAAGCTCATGTTTCTTATTTTCCTATATGATGGTCCTTTATGGTTGGTTTATGCTAGATCTATGCTTAGGTTATCTTGGTTGCTAGCTCTAAGCATGAGTTTGATTCTATGCTCTAAGATGAGTGTTAAGGTTATGTGTGCTCATCATGTGTTTGTGATTATGTTCTCACATGTTTAAGTATGGAGATTTTATGAATGATGACGACGACGATGATGATGTAAATATTATGGGTTTCTTTGTTAAGAAATTAACCTAAAGGCACAAGTTGGTAAACAAGTAAGTTATCAATATTGTGTTTTTCAAAAACATCAGATAAGTGAATGGTTAAAGTTTAAGAATAAAACTAATGCACTGCATATTGATGTAGGCTCACGACTTTGACCATGTGAGATAGTGTGTGCGGATTTTTAAGCTAAGAATCCACAAAATACAAATTACTGGTTTTTAAAAATAATCTAGACAGTTTTTTGGAAACCCAATTTTGAGCCCTTTAGAGGCCGAATTTGGAAAAATTTATAATTACAAAGTTGTATAAAACAGAAAATCCTAAGGGACAACGTAGACAGATTTTGAAAAAAGGGCTGCCTTTGTTTTCATGAGTTTCCAAAACTGGCCGATTCAGGTACTGTACACAGCCAGTTCCTTTCACAAGTAAAAATGGGCAAGATGAAGGAATAATTAAGTTTCAAATAAACAAAAGTTGTAAGTTTTGATGAGATCTACAACATCTATTAAAAAAACTTTTTCAAATTCTAAACCGATTTAAAGATAAAACTGGATTTTTAAAACTGTGCGTGGTACAAGAAATTTCCTACACAGATACATTCAAGCAAATTACAAGGGTGTTTTGAAATCAGTTTTTGAGGTTTTATGACCTCTTTAAAAAAAGACTATGATTTTAGGAAAATAGTTTTAAAAAAGGTTTAAATCCATTTGAATTTTACAAGTTAATTTTAATACATATTATGTTTTACAAAAGACAATTTCATGAAATTTCAAGTATTTATGTTGCGAAATACTTGATTTATAAAGTTAAGATATTTTCAAGTAAACAAGATATTTTTAAGAAAAATAGACTAAGTCTAAGTTATTTAAGAATATAGTAACAATTTTATGATTACCAATGGTAATCGGATTGGAAACTAATTTATTATAGTAGGATTTGTATCTATGATTACCAATGGTAATCGGATTAGATACCGATCTAGTATGTTATGGTTTGTAATAAGATAGAACAATTATTATTTTACGCCTTGTTTGAAAATAGGAATATAACCTGTTGTCTTGCCTTACTGGAATGATAGATCAAGAGCATATAACAAATTGTAAGTGCAACTCCACCTATAGAATGGACAAAATGTTTTTATTACATGGCATGTTTTCCAAAAATCATGCATTGATTTACATAAGGTACATATGCTTGTGTTTTATTATTGTGGCATCATGCAAGCATGCTCACTAATAATAAATCACATGATAAGAATAATATAAAGTTTTCAAATAAAAACAGTTAAGATTCAGGTTTTCAAGTATAATCGAAATAAGAACAAGTCTTCATATAATAAAGTAAGTTTCTTGTGTTGTACTGACCTACCACGATGGTGGGTTTTGGTTTGGTCCATGGTTTGAGTTGTACAGGGTTGGTCGCCTTAAATACTTCATGGCTATGCGTCACACTACGTACACTCATGTTCATGATACATAAGGAGCCCAAAACCAAATTTACATAAGAAAGCATAATTGATTAATAAGAAAGCATAATTGGTTCATGCATTATCAATTCATACATTCTTTTACCGATTTTATTTTGCGGAATAGAAAATTATACTTACTGAGCATAAGCTCAAAACTTGCGTTCATGCTATAGGTAAGCAACCTATCGGATAAGCTTGATGCAAGACTGTGGAGAGATGACATTACAAACTGTGAAATTTAGATTGGACACCACCACCACGTGTTTTGTAAAATATGTTTATATTATGGTATGATAATATAATGGCACCGGTACTTAAAATATTTAGTACCAGGACAGTATTTAAATTTATTATAACAGTAATTAATATGGTTTATTAAATGTGTTAAAATAGTTTTACAGCTCTGTATTCGATTAAGTATATATAAAAAAGTATGACAATAAGATAGGTTTTAAATTTGAATTTAAAATGAATAAAGAAAAAAAAATATTTCCATAGTTTTACGAAATACAAGAGTTGTTTAAGTAAGTTAAGTATTTAAGTTAAGTAAGCATGGTACGTAAGCACAGTAATGACCCTACATAGTTGGGTCATTACATGGTTCAAGTGATCTTACAACCACTATAAACTGATGAGTGAAAGCTCAACAAATATACCATATATATATATATATATATATATGTATTTCCATACTAAAAATAATTCCTTTTAACTTTAACTTATGACTCTCTGATATAATGTTAATCGCATACAAATAGCACAAGACTTGACATCATACATTAACGTAATGTTGTTAAACCTTTTCAAAGTATGATAATAAGAGTAGTATCATCATAACTGAAAATATATCTTGAAAATATAATATTGTTTAAGTCCTGCAATATTTTCCTTTCCATTTCCTTTTCTTATCTTTTTTCCTCTTCTTATCGGTGTCTCACATTTTGGCCTGCTTTGGAAAGGAACTCGAAAGCCACATATTAGTATGGTTCGTATGGAACTTAGGCATCTAGTTTTGCTCAAATGGACAATTAATCTAACCTTGCAACTTTCGTGTTGTTTTGAAAACGATGATTACTTCATCTTATTTCTTCCTCATAGTTAAATGCCAACAAACCAAAGCTCCAAATCTAGTCATTGTAGCTTGACACGCAAGCCTATAAATGTATTTCATCAAGATTAATAGTTTAGGTTAATACGTGCACTTAACGCATAAGAAAAATGGGTTGCAAATTCTCCATAATTCGTCAAAGCCTATACCTGAATATTCTTTAGGGTTAATTTTATAAATGACTCTCCAATTGTATACTATGTTTCATGTTGGTCTTAACTTTCAATTTTACACACCACATTCTCCTGCACTTTTTTATTATTATAGCAACGGTTTCTCTCTCAATTTATATTGTGAAATATTAGATAGAAATTTAACAAGTGATGATCACATGAGCGTTAGTTATGAGCAAAGTTCTAATTAAATATTTTTTAAAGGAAATTGTACTGTAATCAGAGATATTTTGGAAGCAAACTGTATTTTAATTAAAGATATATAGCATCACATAGCTATTTTAAAGGCACAGTTTCCCTCCCAAAAATAATTAATTACGATTCTAACTTTAATTAAACTCAAGTAATATGAATGTACTCTATTTCTGTTAAGTTTTTTTTTTTTTTTTGGCCCCCTTAGAATACCGTCATTTTCATATAGTAAAAAAATTTTGAGAGACTAACTTAAGACTAAGAGTATAATTCTAAGACCACTGTTAAAATGATCCTATTATTTATTAGACTTATAGCTTGACCTAGTTAGTGATGTGTTTTTTGTTTCTCCAAACTAAACTGACCATGTAGCTTAATTTTGAAATGTTTGCGAGAACGATCCAATATTTCAAAAAACGACAACTCTACCATTCAAATTTTAGTTCAAGCAATAGACATATCAATTCAAAGATGATTACCACAGCACCAGTCAGTGGTGGAGCACTGGCTATATTTCAGGAGAGGCATGAACATAAATAAAATGTATTAAAAAATAAAATTTTTAAACATGTTGAAGACCTCAAAAATAGCAACTAATAATGACTCGGTCCAATATACTAGAATTGTTCTGGGTTTGAGAGAGAGACAGAGAGATCAAAGGTCAAACCAAATTTGGTACGAGGCAAAAATATTACGTGTAACATAAACCAAATTTGCTTGGTCAATTACTTACAAAATCAGTCATTTTTTGTGTCATTGATAGAGAGAGAGAGAGAGAGAGAGAGAGAGAGATAGAGACTTCGATCGAAGGTCAAATCAAATTTGGTACGAGGCATAAAAATTACGTGTAACATCAACCAAATTTGCTTGGTCAATTACTTACAAAATCAGTCACCGAGCTTACCTAATTTATACTCAACTGATTTTTTTTTTTTTTTGTGTTGTTGATATATAGTTTTTTTTTTTTTGGGGGGGGGGGGGGGGGCTAAATTACACCAGTGTTCTATAATTTTATTGAACAATAATATTTTGTATTTAGAATTTTTAACTTTGACAATTCACAATCTAATCTTATAAATTTATAACAATCAACCCCATTGATAACCATTTTTATTTTTATTAACAAAAATTAACACTTGATTTGCATATAAATTATTAGTTAAGAGCACAAATGGTCTTTTGATTATCAATGTACTTAACCCAAATTATATAGAAAACAAATATAATTCAAAATTTTAAATTTTGATGAAACTTAATTAAAAATGTAGACGTTAATACATTAAAATGATTATTTATTCTATTAATTGACAAATTATTGACATATATCACACGTTAATTTCCTTCAAAAGATTAACATAATTATTAAATGAAGTAGAGATGGTTATAGATTTATAAATTTATGGTATAAATTGTCAAAATTAAAAGTCCATAATATAAATAAGAATTGTGTGATAAGTTTAGATGGCACTTGCGGAAAAGTCCTTTTTTTCTAACTCACAAATGCATAAAACATATTTGAGTTTATTTCCCCAAACATGATATTTGTTTTTTCTCTAATCTCACGTCAACTGAAATTTGTTTGTGTCATCTTATTACAATCTGTTCTCTTTTTAATCAATTTGAGAAAAGTCTTTAATTCATCTTTCTAAATCTATAGTTTATTATTCATAAAAGAGCTACAAAAGATAACTAATGGTGGTCACAGGAAGAAGTCCTAAAAACCCGACAACAAGAAATCTTATGTAGTCGAGTGAGGAAAGTAAGAAAAGAATAAAACTTATTTGAGTTTGTTTTTTTTTCAAACATGAAATTGGGCTTTCTTTCTTCCCTAATCTCTAGTCACTATACGTTTCAGGGTTCTTTTTTAATAATTCATTTTCTTACTTATTTTTCCAATCATACTTTCAATATTCTTTATTTATGTTTGATTTGTGGGTATATATATATAATTATATTATATATATAATCTTTCTAAATATAGAATTAGACTTGATTGATATTAGTATTCGAGTTTACAATTTTTCGAATATAATGAAGTTATTGGCCTTTTAACTTAAAATAATTGATTTTTTATTAAACGAATTTTGAAATTAAATTTAATGAGGATATACTTATAATTTTAATTAGGAAGTGTGCATGAAAAAATTCAAGGTTAATATTAACCAAAAGAAGAAAAAAGAATCCCCCCTATCTTCATGCATAAGGATATTAGACTACCTAGTGTAAAAGAACGAAAAGTCATCACAAACCTCCCATTTTTCTTTTCTATTTCAATTTTTGGATAATTATATGATTCTTTTTTAACTTTCCATTAATAGAAATAGAAAAAGAAAGACTAAAATTTATAGGTAAACTAGATATTAAGATGGAAACGATAAATTTTGAAGACCACAGTGGATCTATTCTAAGATCATTTATTTACAGTGGAATGGTATACAAAATTAGCAAATCTCAATGAATATTAAATAGAATTTATTGCAAAAACAACCGAGGGTAGTTAGTTCTAGATCTGGTTCAAGATGAACTAAATTTTTATAGAAGAAATATCATCCGAACATCTTTCTTATACCAATGATTCAACGCATACCCAAATTTATTTCAAGAAGCGCATGTTGAATTTCAAAACTAACTAGCTAAGTAGAGCTTTTGACATTAAACCCGCCAATATTCATGTCATGCAAATGTATAAAATGAGTTTTCTTTGAATGATGTCAAGTAAGTACGGGCAATGATGTCACATAAACAAAGCCTGGAAGCCCTTAACCCTATAAATTATATGATAGTCATCAGTCCCTATAAGGAAAAGAGTAACTATGCAGTCCCATATTGCTTGAGAATTGATATATGCAATGGTTTATAAGTAAAGAGACTACCTACTAATTATATGAGACCTTTTTGGGGTGAGCCTAAGTGCAAAACTGTGTGGACATGAGGTGCAAAATGAATAATATCATATCAAAGGGAACCACAGGTCATTACAAATGGTATTAGAGCCTATACCTAATTGAAGTGTGGCAAGCAAGGACGTTGGATCCAAAAAGGAGGGGTGATTGTAACGATCATAATTCCCTGTAAGAAGAAGAGTAATTATTTATTCTCACATTATTTGAGGATGGATATATGAGATGGTTCAAAAGTCAAAAAAAAAAAAAACAAAAACAAAAACAACCTTCTCATAATGGTATGAGGCCTTTTAAAGTGAGCTCAAAAGTAAAACTGTGTGGGCATGAGGCTCAAAGCGGACAATATGTAATGTGTCAGTTAAGTCAAGCCTTCTTTTTTTTTTTTTTACCAATGCAAACAAGCATTATCAAGAAAAAGGTACAAATTGTTGCTTCGGGTTGTTGGGAGAAATTAGCTTATTTTCACATTTTGAGGAACTGGATATAAATTCAGTTAAGAAAAATTTATCCTACAAACTTAGCACTCATTGTAGGAACTGGATATAAATTTAGTTTTGTACGAAACTATTTTTTCTTTTTTCTTTTTAATCCTAACGTTAAATATTATTTTATTTTATTATATATATATATTGTCATTAAGGATGAATTCTAAATTGTAGACCTTATAATTCCTCCTCTCCATTTATTTATTTTTTATAAAAGGCTTCAATGTCACTATAAGAAGTCCTCAATACACGACAACAAGAAGTCCTATCTCTTTGAGTGAGGATAATATCTTGCTACACTTTGAAAAGGACGTACGCTTCCCCTCAATTGTCAACACATGGCGGTTTCAATGTCCGTCACATGGTAACTTTTTTTTTTTTTTTTTGTATAAAAATATTTTTAATTTTAATCTAGTTAATTTATTTATTATTCATTGCTTTTGTTTTGTTTTATCTATATTGTAGATATGAAGCGCATGCAGTCCAACTAAATATATACAGTATAAAACATATCAAGAAGTCCTATATCTTTGAGTGAGGAAAGTATATATATGAAAAAAATAAAACGTACTTGAATTTATCTCTTCAAATACGAAATCTATGTTTGCTTTAATTTTTTCCCTAATCTCTAAACTGATATTTTTCAAAATATCGTTGAAGAAAGCGTGTGTAGAATTTTTAAACCAGCTAGCTAGGTTATTAGAGCTCTAAATAAAACGGCCAATGATGTCATGCAAACGGATTAAATGAGTTTTCTAGACGTATAGCTATCATTTTTTTTTTCTAAGTTGTTTTCATATATTTAGTGAGTTGGACAAATCGTTACGTTTCTCATGTTCCACATATAGAGAAGTGCATTTGGTCAAGTAAGCGCATGCATGTCAAATTTTAATACTCTCATTCTTCAAACCCAATGATGTCATACAAATTGATTTTTATGTACTTTGGAAATTTATTGATTTTACGACATAGAAAAGATATACAATGGGAGCATATTACTTATTAGCTTCTATAAATTTGAGAGGCAATTAGCATATCCTTTCACGCTCACGTGAAAATGAAGTTCTTCCCATTAATCTCTTTATCTTTTGCCCAAATTTTCGTCTCTCTCTTTTCGTTTTCAATTGAAGCTTCAGCAGACACTCCACAAGACTTCCTAGAGTGCCTTGCTAGTCATGTATCCTACTCTGCCTCCCTTAATGAGCCCATTTTCTACACTCCAAATGATTCGGCATATTCAACTGTGCTCAATTCATCAATAAAAAACGATCGGTTTTCTTCTCCTTCAACCCCGAAACCATCCGTTATCATCACACCATTTCATGTCTCCCATGTCCAGGCCACGGTTTACTGCGCCAAGAAACACGACGTACAGATTAGAACCCGAAGTGGTGGCCATGATTACGAGGGCCTTTCATATGTGTCCTACTTTAACGTCCCAAGATATGTCGTAATTGACTTGAGAAACCTAAGCTCAGTTAGCATTGACGTGGAGAGCAAATCGGCTTGGGTTCAAGCCGGAGCAACGCTGGGTGAACTTTATTATGCGATCGGTCAGAAAAGTGAAAATCTTGGCTTCCCTGCCGGAGATTGCCACTCTGTGGGCGTTGGTGGACAGTTCGGTGGAGGAGGCTATGGCTATTTAACGCGAATATATGGCCTTTCGGCTGATAATATTCTTGACGCAAAAATAGTCGATGCTGAGGGAAGAATTCTTGACCGGAAATCTATGGGGGAAGATTTGTTTTGGGCCATACGTGGTGGCGGACCGGCAAGCTTTGGAATCGTTGTAGAATGGAAGATTCGACTAGTTCCAGTGCCAAAGACGGTAGCTGTATTTGATGTTTGGAGGAACATGGAACACAATGCGACAAAGACGCTCTTTCATCGGTGGCAACGCCGTGCAGACAAAGTCGATGAGAATCTAACAGTCTACATAACGTTCCAAACGTCTTCGAATGATTCGAAAATTGTGGTAGAAGCTAATGTCCGGGGCACCTTCCATGGCGGCGTGGATAAGCTACTTGAGTTGATGAAAGTGGAGTTTCCTGAGTTGGGCTTGCAAGGACAGGAGTGCTCTGAAATGAGATGGGTGGAATCCTTTCTCTTTTTTAATCAATTCAGAAATGGAGAACCCTTGGACGCTCTGCTTAATAGGACATCTAATTTCAATATGTTATCTTTCAAAGCGAAATCTGATTTTGTGAAAGAGCCTATTCCAGATAACGTGTTCGAAACAATGTTGGGAATGTTGTACGAAGAAGACGTAGGAAGAGCAATGATCTACGTATTTCCTTATGGAGGGAAAATGAACGAGATTTCAGAATCCGCAATCCCATTCCCTCACCGAGCGGGAAACCTCTACATGATTCATCACCTCGTGCAATGGGAAGGAGAAGAAGAAGAAGAAAAGCATGTGAGTTGGGTGAGAAGGCTTTACAATTACACGACTCCTTATGTGTCCGAAAATCCTAGGGCTACATATTTAAACTTTAGAGACCTTGACATTGGGACGAATAACCTTAATGAGGGTGGCACCACAAGTATTACACAAGCAAGCATTTGGGGTACAAAGTATTTCAAGAATAATTTCTACAGGTTGATTCAGGTGAAGACTAGAGTTGATCCAACTAATTTCTTTACAAACGAACAAAGCATCCCACCACTCCGTTCCAATTGAAAAGGCCAGTAGAGATCCTTAACAATGAAATTATGCAGCCATGGGCTTTCTTATTTTGTAATTTTTAAATAAAGGTCTCTTGGGGATCATATCATATTATACATATAAAGGTATGAAGTTTAAGATCGAATGCAACAAAAGCTCTTCTGCTATATCTTTTAGAATTAATTAATTCCCCTAAATTGATATAGAGTAGGTAAAGAAGAGTAGTTGAAATTAAGATTTTTGTCATTGATTCGGCTTTTCTCATTTCAGTTGGATGCTTTTGAGATTTTTTAATTATTTTGATGAATAATGTTTGGAATACTTAGTCTAATCTCAATTTTAATGTATTAATTAACTTACGTAGTAATGAGTTGTTAACAATCTTTTCGTCTGTAGCTATTACCACTTGTTATAAATTAATGTTGTAGTCTTTTAAACAATTATCAATATAAGAATTACAACTCTCATGTCACATCATGTAAATAAAAATTGGGATTAAAGTTGGTGGCCATAATACAATTTCTCATGAATTAGTGTCTTCGATCTTTTCATATCCTTTTCTTCGATCTTTTCATCCTTTGATTGTTCTCCTTCTTTTTTTGTTTTTCATTGCTTATTCATAGAGAAGCTCTTCTCTATTAACCAAAAAAAAAAAAAGGGAAACAGTTAGACGGATCATCAAACACATTGGTATTTATTGATTGAGAACAGGGAATAACTTTCATGCCCTTAGATTATTGTAGTTTATTTCCTGCTTGTTGTTCTTTGTATGTTAATATTGTTGTTTTTAAAGGTTCTCGTCGTTTTCATTTTAATGACGTTTGTTCTGCTGTTGCCGCTTTTACATGTCATCTTATAGGTCATTACAGGCTTATTGGAATTGTTTCGTAGAAGTTATTATTGACTTTCTATGTCTCAAAACTACCTTTTAAAAATGTTGGGATAACTTGTTAGAAGAACTTTGTCTAACCAAAAGAGCTTCCAATCTAGTAAGAAAAATGTAGCTTCTCAAAACATACAGCTCTAAAATTTGTAATAGAGTTTCAGTAAAATCTTATATATTATGGGTTTTTCCAACTTATCTAGTTATTCAATAAATAAATAAATAAATAAACCTTCTATCTATCTATCAATCTATATCGTAATAAATAATGACTTTTCTTTAGAATTTGGCTACTTGGTTCGTCTTACTTCTATGATGTTAATATTAATTACTACTGTTGGACTTTTAGTTTTTCTTTACAATGATAATTATATGTCTTATGATAAGGGATATTTGTGATTTTTTGCATATTTTTATTGTTTATTAGAACATTTTAAAAACCATTTTGAAGCATTAAGCACTTTTCAAAATGTGAACCCAACCACCTAGCTTAAAAAGCCACATTTTTTACTTTTCTTCTTCTACTTATCACCAAAAGTAAAAGCAAAAAATTTGTTAAACAAACTCATTTCTTACCTACATTTAAAAGAGCCAATGACTTTTTAGGTAATGGCTTCCTTGCTTATCAATGATAGCAACATGGTTGCCACGTGTTGCTACATCATCGTCATGTGGATTTTTTTATTTTTATTTTTGTGCTTTTGTTTTGCTTTGTTTATCTATTTTAAAAGCATAAATACAGCTAGTTACTTTGAAAAGTAGAATTTAATTATTGATTTTTCACACAACAAAACAATTTCGTCGGTAAAAGTATCCTAAATTTTTTATTTGACAAAATATTAATCTAATTCTTTCCCTTGGGAAAAATCAAGTAGAAACCATTTTTTCCTCTAGAAGCCTGTGTGTTGATACTCCTCCATTTATATTTAAAAAAAGAAAAAAAAAACTAATATGCAAAGGAGCTAATAATGATAATTAAAGCAACTTCCAGAAAATAAAATCTAATCTCCTCATATATGCAGAGGAATTAAATAGATCACTCAGTAAAAAAAAACTTTATATTTGGTTGTGCGCAACTTCCGGAAAATAAAATCCATTCTCCTTTGTATTTCAGGAACCCGAACCAGTTTCTAGCTTTGCCTTTTGATGAATTGGTTGTTGATTTCTTGTGAGCAACGTCATTAGGATCTTGGGTTAAAATAGTGTTCTTAATGAAGCTGAGAATTAAGATAGCAACGTTAGATACTTGTAGAACATTGACACAAATTTTCTATTTTGGCGTGCTGAGCAAAAGGAAAAAAGAAGGAGACAGGAACCTACTACGAGAACTTTGGGGTTATGTAATATTAATTGTTTTCTAATATGTCTCATACACTATACAAAAGGATGACTAATGAAATGTCAAAATAAGAAAACAAGATGAGTCTCATATTCGGCGGCCTTACAAATTTGGTACATATACTTCTTTTTTGTTTTAAGACTCATGGAATTAGTAATAAACTTGCATGTAACGTAATGTAATTTTATGTCTAACATGTTATATTTGAAAACTTTTACTATACGTGTAAAGTATTAGCAAAAGAATATTGCATATTAACAATTTAGTGTTAGAAGGTCTTAATCTTGATATTATATATGATGGATCTCATTGTCCAAAAGATATTACTTAAGAAAATATCATTCCCTCTTAAGAAAAGTATACGAGAAAAGTATAACGTATCACAATTTGAAAGCAAAACTTGGGCCCTATGTTGTATCAACTTGCAAGCAAACAAAAACGAGCAACCATTCACTCCATACAGGACAAGTGAAATATACTAAATTAAAATAGTATTATGAATACCGATTTTCAATCTTAATTTTTCAAAATGTAATTTTTAAGCATTTATTAAAAAGTTACAGATTTTACATTTCTTCTTCTATTGAATAAAAACAAAAAATAAAAACTCTATCAAAACTAAAAAGTCACAACATATTATGTTGATGTTGTTGTTTCTGAAGGTTCTTGTCGTTAAAATGACGTTTTTCTACTTGGGTATCTTTTTGCTGTTGCCGCTTTTCTTGTTATCTTATTGGTTTTTTATAGACTTATTTGGCAGAGTTTTATAGAAATTGTACTATTTGAATTTTCTGTTTAAAAACTAATTTGTAAGTGTTTGAATAATCTATTAAAAGAGCTTTGTTTGTCCATAAGAGCTTCCAGCCATAGTTAGTAAATGTGGCTTCTCAAAACATATGGACTCTAAAATTTGTACAGGAGTTTCAATAAAACTGTATAAAAATTACTTTGTCATAATTTTTTTGTATTTATTAGAATATTAAAAACCATTTTGACTTATCAGATACTTTTAAACATGTGAGCCGAACCATTTATACTAAAAAATCATAGTTTTTACTTTCTTCTTCGACTGATCACCAAAAGTAAAATAAAAAATTTTTCCAAACAAACTTTAAAAAGTATAATTAATTATTGATCTTGTACAACAAAACAATTACGTCGGTACGTAAAAGAGTATCCTAAATGTTTTATTTGACAAAATATTAATCTAATTCTTTCCGTCAGGAAAAATACAGTAGACCCCAAATTTTCCTCTAGAAACCTGTGTGTTGGCTACTCCTCCATTTAATTATTTATAAAATAAAAAAATAAATAAAAAATAAATAAAAAAGAAAGCTAACACGGATGGTACGATTTTTGTTAGTCTGGCCAAGGTGGACTATGGAAGAAATTGTTGGGGGTTTGTTAAAGGTTGCTTTGTGGCTCCTTTTTCTTTGAGGCAAGTTGAGTGATCATGAATTTTGTTATTGTTGCTATTAGGTTTTAAGCTTGCTTTAATTTGTGGGTTGAGTGTTGTTGACAGGTAAAACTCACTTAACAAATCCCACGGTTGTAGGGATCCCCGAGTACTATCATGGCAACAAGACAATACAAAACAATAAAATAAAAGAAAGCAAAAAATAAAGAACACAAAAATATATATAAGTTCACCACCAATGAGCTAGTTACGTCGTCTCTTGTCACTTAGGATTTCATTATCTTTTTTAGAGTTACAAGTGATGTAATCTGTAGAATGTGAGTTCTTAGGTTTCCGAAAGCCATTCATCATGTATTTATAGTTTTTGAGAGATAACCCTTTAACTAATATTTAAAATGAATACTTTATATTTGAATTTGAATGAAGAGATAATCTTAAAAATGGTAGATTTTGGCTGCCAATATCTGATATTGTTGAATAATATTTGAGGTTCAAATATCTAAAACCACCTGTCCAAGATCCCCAGGTGCCGAAATCGTCTCTAGTAAATCAGGTCATCCTAGAGATCTCGGCTACCCATCAACAAGGTGTGAATTGACTTTTTGAGTCAATTTAGTTGTACTGGGAGATTTTTTGTTCCTAAAAAATGAACAACTGTAGGTTCACTTCATTTCAAAGGGTAAAATTGAATTTCATAATTTCCAATTGCCCAACTTGGAAACGATGGATCTTCAATATTTCAGAGTTCGGAAATAATAATAATAATAATAATAATAATAAAAGCAACTTCCAGAAAATAAAATCTAATCTCCTTATGCAAAGGCCTAGTACATGGAAAGAACAGCTTGAGTAAGGAAAAAAAGAGTACATGATCCACTCCGATATTTAGCTACCTGTTAAACTTGTACACCACACTAACAAACTTTACTTGAAACAGTAGTTTGAATTTAAAGAGCTTAAATAGTCTTAAAAAGAGTGAAATTATTTAGCAACATTTTACATCCTACATAGATAGCAATATTTAACTCACAGTAAAAATAGTGTGAAAATATAACACTATACAAGTAATAATACTAATAATTATAACAATAGTGGCAATAATAATAGTAATTATAGTAATTATAGTAACATAAAAAGTTCGAGGGGGGGGGGGAGGGGTGCTTCCCTCTCTCCGTCATTGCTTTATACTTGCTTCTTCACAATCCAATAGAAAAATCGTACGGCATGGAACAAAATGATGAAAGCAACCAACAACAGCCACACGGAATCCGATATATAATATATCATGCTCATCGGATGGTCGGAGTTGTGGGGTGTCACCATGATCATACCTACTAAGAAGGTAGCTGCAAGTGCCGTCACCACCACGCACATTGTGAGAGTTAGAAGGAACATAAAGAACTTGTTCTTCATATGGACACCACTGATCAGCAGAAAAATGACGCTGAGCGAGGCAAAGAAAGAAATGCTGTTGCAAACCAGGAAAGCGTTGTATAAAAATCCCGAATCGTAACGAGCTAGAATTGAGGTTCCAGCTAAGCACTTATCTTCTTTGCTACAATTATAAATGTCGCTCTTTCCGTCGTCTACGGTTTCCTGCCAAATTCCGCCTGGTGGTTTGATGGCAGTTTGGTATGTCATGGTTGCGATCACCGTAGGCACAATCATGATAGTGCCTCGCTTTTCTTCCATCCGATCTCCTTTGTATTTCAGGATCCCGAACCAGTTTCTAGCTTTGCCTTTTGATGATTTGGTTGTTCATTTCTTGTGAGGAACGTCATTATGATTTCGGGTTATTGCTGCTGAAGTCGAATTTTCGAAAGGGAGGTCCTTAAACGTATGTCGGATTATGTCACAGATGAAGTCGGTTCCTGGAAAGTGCTCTAGGAGCTCGAAGGCTTTGAGACCTCTATGGTTCTCTATATCATCTGTTCCTGTTTTTACTCCAGGTATTGATGGCAAGTATTTCACAGTCTACATTGTTAATGTGAAATTATAAGTTTTCGTTTATAATTTGTGATTCTATCAATGCTAACCAACTTTAGTGAAGTTGACATCATACACTAATAGAGGTGGAACACACCTTTTATTAGTTGTTAAGTTCAACGTTACTGATGCTTTAAAGTATTTTTCTATTAGGCCCCACTTAAAGACACTTTTCTAGACGGTGTTTCACCAAATGGATGTTTGGAGGACTTTTGGATTTTCAAAAGTTTTCTCTAAAAATTTACTATTTCACAAATTTTTTTATATGAAAATCAACAAAACACACATCTCAAAATATTTGTTTTTCCAATTATTCTTCCACTAAACATAAAACTCCAAAAGAACTTTTTTTTTTTTTCCAAAAGTTTTTACCCCAAACTCATATTTTCAAAACTCATCTCAACTCCAAGAGTCCAACGGCAAAATTCCGTCTCTAAAAATCTCCCTTACGGGCCCTTAGAATTTCTTTACCAAAAAAATGGAAATAACAATAGTTTTTCTTCCCTTAAGATTTTTTAAAACATTTCTAACAAATTCGAGAAATAAAAAATATATATATGTGTATAGATTAGATACCATTAGATGATTGGATATAAAGAAACTTACTCTAAAAATTAAATAAGAAAAAATTAAAGTAAAAACAGAGAAGAGACGCAAAGATATTTAATTTGTATGTATCTATGTGCATGAACTTCATATAGATGCAACTTATAATCTATTAAATCAGATGTAAGTTGTCTAATGCTAATACATCACCTATGATAGAGAAATTTTATAAATTAAGATAAATAAAAATAAATTCCAATTTCCAAATGAAGATAGTTATATTCAAAATAAGAATTTTCCCTTAGATGAAATAATAAGTTTCGCTAATACTTACCTCAACTTGCTTTAGCATCACAGCTAAATGCAAAATAGTATTCCCATCAGCACTTCCTTTGAAGTTGAGGAACCGGCAGTTCTCGTGTGCAACTTCCGATTAGACCAACACTTTGAGAGCCTCCAAGTGGTTGTATCTAACACACAAGTGCAGCACTGTTTGTCCATCAGGCATCACTTCCAAAACTGACTCCTTTCTCGTGCCGATCAACAGCTTAATCACGTCGATTCGACCTCTCATGGCAGCGTAATGGAGGGGAATCTTCCCGTCTTGATCTTTGGCGAAGCACATGTTTTCGTCACCGTTTTCTTGCAACAGTACTCGGACTACCTCCGTGTGGCCCTCGGCTGAAGCCAGGTGAAGAGATGAGCGTTGGCGGGAATCCAACTCGGAAGAAAGTTTCGGCTTGTGGAAAAGAAGTTGTCTTGTGAAATCATGGTGACCAAGTAAAGCTGTTATGTGTAGGGGAGTTTCATGGAAGGGGATTAGTGAAATCTTACTCAAGATTAATGGATCTTTCTGAATCAATGAGTTGAAGGTAAGCAAAGATCCTTTGATTGATGCTTCATACAACTTAGTCAACAAATCAACTTCTTGATCAGGTCTTATTGCCATTGTTTTTCCTTGTTTGTGTGCAGATATTAACAAATTTCTTGATCAACTTTTTTATTTTATTTTATTTACTCGAATTTACATTTATGAGAAAGTTAATTCAAATTTCTCTAATTTGATATAACTTAATTAATGATCCTAATCTTATTAATTTGACTTAAAATAATAAAGACGATTATTCGTGCCCTTAATAAATAATTCATATGCAAGTCAAATGCTGATTTCTATTCAAAATTAACACTATCATCAACAGGGTGGTTTGTTAAAATTTAAGTGGGGAAAAATGTAAAATTAAAGATTTATGAAACAAATTATCTCTGTGATGAATTCACAAGGCAATTGTTAATTAATATTTGGGGTACATTTGGAAACAATGTTTCCAAACATTTTTTTTTTAATCATTTTTCTCCGGTTTTACTTTTCCAAACATTTTCAAAAAACCTCAAACTTTAAAACTCCATAATTTTATTATTTTAAGTCAAAATGATATAATTTTTTTTTCAAATCGCATAAAATTTCGAGTAGAATGAAATAATATCCATATTGCTCATTTTTTCCAATCATCTTTCAAATTTTTGCACTTTTTCACTCTTTTTCCCAAATAGTTTATTTTTTGTCAAACGTACATTTTCAAAACCTAAACCATCTTCAACTTTCGAAACACCATCTCCAAATATGATCTCAAACAGGTCCTAAGAACTATATATAATGCCTTTATACAACTATTTTAAGTGAAATGAAATCGAAATGAGAAATTTTGAAAAGTCAATTGTGAAACCCGAATGTTCACAATTGACTACTTAGAAGACCCAAGTGAAGAGTATGCATGGCAAATATACATATCAACCTATATATATACATATGTATATATATAGGTTGATATGTATTTATATAACAACCATGACATTATCCTTTCCTTTTCAACTCATCATCATTGCAATGTCTCATATTATATAACTACTACACTGGGAGGCCGGCGACTCTGATTTGATTTTATTTTTTTATTTTTTTGTGATAAGAAGAAAATGTAATTAATAATAAAAAAAATTCATTACAAATTGAAGAAAGAATGAAAAAATAGAAATAGAAATAGAAATGTAAAGAAGCAGTCAATGAGAAAACATGTAATTAGTCCCAAAACCCTGGAACTATAATCTCCCTCTTTCTGAGCAAGAGTCCAATTGTTGATTATCAAAATCTATTGCTCGCTTCAAGTTTTGAATTCCACAAGTATCTGTAATTTTGAATCATCTTCTATATCTGCTCAAAATTATCCTGCCTCGTTTATCTTTTGTTTAGCATTTGGTTGATAAACTCTAACCACCTTGGAAAGATTAGTGAGACTTTATATCTAACGGGTTAATGATTTGATCATTGATGTTTTCCGATGCCTCAGGACTGCACGTCTCATATGAGTCATTGAAGTTAAGATATTATCAGCAACTGAATTGATCTAATTTCTTAGCTATTGAGCCCATGTCTTAAAGGCAACCTCATGCAACGACGGAACCCGGTGTCTTCTACTTCAATGGCGAAACTTTTTTTTTTTTTCTCTTATTGAAAATACAAAAATAAAAGTAAAAGGGTATTGAGTTTATTGTGGCTGTACACGAAAAAAATTAAATCCTAATAAGGGGGCAAAAAAAAAAAGAAGAAAATCTTATATTTTTTTCAAGCCTTCTTTCAAAAGAAGAACATAAAAACGTCAGTGGGGGTTATTCGCACTCATCCCCAAATTGCCCCGTTACTGATGACATTTAACGACTACTGTTCGTTTCTAATAACAAGATGACAGATTCCTCTAAGGCCTCGTTTAGCTCTTGAGTTCAAACTCAAAATTTTCATCTCAATTTTTGTCTTTTTTTGAAAAATTTTTGTCTTTTAAAAATTTTTTTGGAAAAGTTTTTATCTTTTCTGAAAAGTCAACAAAAATTTTCAACTCAAACATAAAATTTTCAACTCAAACTCATTCACCAAACGGACCCTAAGTTTTTGTTTGATAGGGTGGAAAAGGGGGGGAAGGAAAGAAATGAGGGGTAGAAAGGAAAATAATTTTTTGGCCTTTTGATAGAGTGAAAAATAGGAAGAAAAGAAAAAATGTAAATCCATGGGACCTGCAACATTTTAATCTTTCCAATATTGAAAAAAAAGAGGGAGAAATTTGACCAAAAGAATGGTACATGACCTTCACTAAAAAATAATAATAATAACAAATAGAGAATGGTACATGAAATTACTATTTTATAGTTTATCTCTAGATTCGTTACTAGTTAGTAATAAATTAGGGTTCGTTTGGTGTTTGAGTTGCATTTGAGATGAGATGAAATTTTTAAGTTTAAGTTAGTTGACTTTTCAAAAATTAGTTTTAAGATGAAAAAATACAGTTTAGTTAGAGTTAAACCTGGATACCAAACATCGGCTCATTCTTTGTTTTGTTTTGTTTTGTTTTTTTTTCGGTGGAATATATTAATAATCTATTTCTGTATCAAATAAGTACAACATACAAACGCGAGTCCTTTTTAGGTAGAAGTCGTCAAAACCTACGGGAAATGGCCCGCATTAATCTTTCTATAACTCTAATTAATCTATAGTAATTAACTATATATGCAATTCTTAGATTAAAATATCATTTTTCCCTAATATCAACTCTATTAAGAGATAATTATTAGGTTGTCTGACACAAACTTTTGAACCTTGGAACATTTACCTTTTTCTTTCATAAAAAATTGAAGCCGGCCCGTGTTCTGATTTATTTTTATTTTATTTAATCTTATTTATTTCTCCTAAATTTTTGGTTGTGAACCACCAATTCACAACGATCTTCAAACCCGATCGAGCACATTCTATTTTCTTTGTCTTGTTTTGTTCTTTGTATTGATTAGGCAAGATTAGTTTTTTTGTTTATTTATTTTCCCCCTTTATGACTTTTTCTTCACATTTTTGTTTTAGGGAAGATGGCTTTGCTCCAAGCAATATGAGATTTTTTTTTTTAATTTAAACTTCAAATTGTAGGATTAAATTCCGGACCTTTATATTAATGTGACTTGGCAATTACAATACTTACTCCATGATCTAATCTTTTGTGTACGGCGATACGTATTCCCACTTAATTTTAAAAGTTACTGTTTTTATTTAAAATTTGTAAAAAATTCTAGTGTTATTCATATTTTACATGAAAGTTTATGTTTGTGTCCCATTGAAAAATTAATATATGTTGTTTATATCCATTCTTATAATTTTTTTCCTAATTATGCCCCCAACTTAACAATTGAAAGAAATAAATATGTTTTATTCAGTGATTTTTTTTCTGACTGAAAAGACTTTCTGACTTTATTGTTTGATGCAATAAACTAGCCAGGCATCTATTTTAAATTTCCAAGAATACTGGAATTTTTAATTGGCTCTGTAATCAATCATCAAAAAAAAAAAAAAAAAAAAGCATTCAAAAGGTTTGCAATTAGAATTGTATTCCCACTCATTCACGCTCAGTTCGGTGAACGGTACACATATCTTGCCGAAAAGCTCTCATTTACAGATTTTGCTGAAGGCCTAAAACATGTTAGCCGGAAAAGGCTTTACGGTTCAAAATTTGTCGTAAAAGCTTTGCATAATAAAATATGTTGAGATACACATATTGATTGAAATTATTCTTCATGATTATTTCTCATTTTTAGATTGATTGACTGTATTATAGAATAGTCAAATTTATCTGCATTAATTTTCATATTAAGAAATAGGAAATTTCTTAATTATAGACTATTTGATATTTTTTGGATAACTAAATTAACCGTTTTTCACTTGTCAACTTATATTTTTATGGAAGTCCATTCATAGTGCTCCTTATTAATAAATCTTCTCTTTATTTCTAATTCGTACATAAAACCATATTAATCATTTATCTCCTACTTCTATCTTTTATTCTCTTATTTATTTATTTATTATTTTTATTTTTCAAGAATTCTTATGTCGAAATCAACCATTTTGATTTTACGTTCTTCTGCAGAAGAAAGATTCAAAAATAATGACCCATTATTAGGTTGTATCCGACTGGATCATGAACCTTTCAAGCAATCTCGATCAGTTTCCAAATTTTAATAATCGTCAATCTTCTAAATGTTTATTTAATTTTCTGATTATTTTTTAATCTGCGTTTAAGGTAGTAATCATCACATGTTTATTCTAGGACAATTGCGTCAGAACAAATAAACAAACTGATAGCAACAAAGTGTCGGCACGTCTAATTCCGATTATCATGTTGGAAAATTAACAATCTATATTAAAACGACAAACAAAATACAAGAACACAACAATTTCTTCTACATTAAAAAAAAAAAATCCACATTTTTTTACTTGAGAAGAAGAAGTTCAAACTCAAGATCTTATGACAAAGTAGGACGTGAAATTATCACTAGGTTGTACTTACAACCACCCAAAAACTCCTATTTAAACATAGACTATTACTCAATCCTTCAACAAAAGGATCCTTAGGGAAGTTCTTGTCAATTTTAAGAAAGTTGTTATTTTGTATATGGTTATATTTATTAAGAATTTTGAATTTATTTATATGTAGAAAAAATATTTATTCAGGTGATCTGTTAGTATTGTATTTATATGTGAGCCAACTCATACTGCTCCTTATTAATATATTTTTTACTCATAATACAGGAACTCAAGTAACTATTTTTATGTTCTTCTCTTATTACTTTTATTTATTTATTTATTTTTAGTTAATTTAATTTCTTTACAAAGTAGCATCCAAGTTCCTCTCTTTTACCGCCAGTCATTTTTCTATATGAGATAAAAAATAAAAAATAAAAAAATAAAAAAACTCGCCTTTAAACATCGTTTTTTTTTTTGTTCCTTTCCTTAAATTTAATTATAATAATAAGAAGGTTTTTCCTTTTAGTTTTATATGTGTCGTTTTCCAAAATATTTGTCGTACATGTGGATTGAAGGTTTTTTGTTTTTGTTTTATTCTTTGTTTATGGTTCTTGCGTTTCTTTTAATCACCATGTATCATAAATTGATGAGAGTTTTGTTGTTTTTTTCTTTTTTTCTTTTTTTCTTTGTTTGTTTGTTTGTTTTTTTTTTTTTAATTTTATTTTGTCTTTGTCTTTGTCTTTGTTTTTGTTTTTGTTTTTGTTTTTGTTTTTTTTTTTTGGGGTTCTGGGAGAGTTTTCTCATTTTAATGTTAATGTCGTTTTTATCTGGTAGATTATTTTAATCTACCAGAGAGAGAGAGAGGGAGTAAACTTCACGGAATAACAGCAAAAAGCAAAACAATATGATCCTTTTTCTAAGTACTTTTTTCTCAATAATTATCTCAAAGTGTTGTTTGATTAAGAAAATCATCGTTCTTTTTAAAAAAATGATCCATCGATAGATAGTATATTCACAGATTGATCAATCTCAATATTCATTATTATTAGTCAATCAGGAATTGATCAAACACTAGAAACCCTATTTGGCAAGCACTCAACTTTTAATGTCAATGATCTAAAATTGTGTAATTCTTAAATTTATTTTTTTCTGGGGATTTAATCACTGTCTATGATCTATCATACGTCGATGTGACTTTTGCTATTGTTTTGTTCTGGCCTTCTGGGAGGGTTTCTCATTTTAATATTAATGTCGTTTTAATTTGGTAGCTTTAATGTATTGTCGTTTCTTGTTGATGCCTTCTTTTCTGATGTTGTCGTTTCTTGTTGATGCCTTCTTTTCTAATGTTGTCGTTTCTTCCTCTTTTCCTTTCCATTTTTTTTTTTTGGATTTTTGCCCCTGTTTTTTGTGCTGCTGTTTTGTCCTCTTCCCCAACTAATCTTGACCGTTTGGTAACTTCAGTCGTACACAACTACACATAGTGGCGTCCGTCACATTAAATAATAAACAATAAATAATAAATAAACAAACCCAAAGCAGAGGTCTCTTTATCTTGTTTATTTAGTAGTAATGACAATTATTATATCATTTGATTTATGTTTTTGTATATACATGAGGTCATGAATATCTACTAATTGATTAAAAACAAGCCATTACAAATATTTATTTGGTTGTCGTTTTTCCATTTGTTCCTCAGTTTATAGATTTTGCTAGTAGCACTGATTTTTTGGAATATGTAACGGTTTCCTCATATATAAAACAAATTAAAAAGAAAAAAGACAGCTTTGAGACAATCTTAACATTATGGAACTCCAATGTTAGAAATTTCTTTAGATTAGTAAAATCAAAGATTCTAGCAAAATAACAACAGGGGGGGGGGGGGGGGGGGAGAAGAGAGGACGTAGGGTTAATTTTTCTCGTAAGTTTACTTTTAGTTCATTTTTAAGATGAGAAGTAATTTTGTTCTGATATGAGAAGTCATTTTGTTTGGTTCTGGAACGAAATTTGGATATCGATTTATTCCTCTCTTTGTTATGATCACATTGAAAAAGAATGTTCTTAGTCTAAGATTAAACAAAAATATTATGATACTTTAAAACTTGAAATAAATCCGAAAATGTTAGTCTGAAATAGTATGGGTGAAATTAGGAAGAGAAGTAATTTTAAAAACAAGCCTCATTTTCATTTTCATTCTAATAAAAAAAATGAAATATCAGCTTGAAATGTGATTACTTAAATACTATTTTCACTATGTAATTAAAATAAACTGGCCCTTTAAGTACAGTAGAAAGACCAAAAGAAAGAAAGAAAGAAAAAGAATCTAGAAAGAAAGCAGAATATAACTTGCGAAAATAGAGAAAAAAATAATTTTTTCTCTACTATTGATGTCTTCTAGAACTTGCGGTGGATGATTAATTGTTCAGCATATGTAGTTGACCGAAAGGTCAAAAGGAAGATCTTTTTTTATTCATTTTTCTTTACTATTCATTTTAACCTTGCTTATTTTTCACTTAACCAAACCTTTCATTATATCTTTCTAGAATGAGAGATCTAATACAATCTTAGCTAAACCAATCAAATGATAAAATTATAAATGAATATTGTCACAAGCTCTTTTTATTCTTTTTCAGAGAATTTGAACTTTACATTTTAGACCTAATAATAAAGTGACTTGTGTAGAAATTATCATTAAAAGCCATGCCAGCATTCACTATTGTTGACATATTTTTCTAAGGGAAAAGTTGGATTCTATAAACAAGTCAAATGGACAAAAATAGTCTTCCCAGTGAAGCTGGGAATTAAATCCAACCTATAAAAGTAAACTTGAAGAGAGAATAAATGACCTGTGATCAACCTCACTTCTAGAACATGAAACAATTTTTCTACTTTGGCGTGCTGAACGACAGGAAAAATGAAGAAGACAGGAACCTATTAACGAAAGGTTTGTTAGTCTATCTTAATTATATTCTTATTGTTCTAGAAAATCAAATATTAGTATGTGGTCTTAATCTATCTTATTCAATCTATGATACAAAGGATGAAAAATGAAATGTCAAAAATAAGAGAATAGTATGATCTTTGACAGCCGTATAGATTTGGTATATGTATTTTTTTTTCATACTCATGTAACTACTAGTAAATTTACATATAATGTTGTGCGCTTTTATGTGTAGCGTGTTACTCCAAACGTCAAGTATTAACAAAAAAAGAAAAATTATAAAGTCTTAATCTTGATGTTATATTCAAAGGACAAAAGACATTACCAAAGAAAATATCCTTCCCTTCCTAAGGAATGTAGGAATAACGTAAATAAGTAACAGATCTCCAAATTTGAAAGCAAAACGTTGACCTTTTGTTGTACCAATTTGTCGTACACAACTCTTCACTCAATAAACGCGCGTGTATCAATTTTGTTCTACGTAAAAATACAAACAAAACAAAAAGGAGCAAGTACTCACTCATTACAGACGCTTGGTAGGAGGAGCAAGTGAAATACAGTATAATAGAATAGTGTTAAAAATACTTTAATTCTAAGGGAATGTTTGGGGTGTCATTTGGAGATAGCATTTTGCTATCTGAATTTTAAATTTTCAATTTTACATCAAACTCTCTCCTTTCCGTTTTCAAAAAACTCAAACTTTAAAAGTCTGTAAATTTATCATTTCAAATTAGAATGAGATGAATTTTATACCAAAATATTCGTAACGACGAGACGAATAAGACAAGATCTACTTTGTATATATTTTTTTTTCTTGAACACATTTTAAATTTTTGTATGATTTTTTATAGCACAGAACTTTTTCAAAAATTTTCCCTCCAAACAAAGATTTCCAACTTAACTTTCAAAACACCATTTCAAATTATTACCCCTAACGGGTCCTAACTTTTCAAGATGTGGTTTCCAAATACATCAAAAACCATATTTCTTACCTTTATTCTTCTACTAACCAAAAGTAAAAATATAAATTTCGTTAAACAGGACCCTTTTAGTTGTTATCCCATGCATGTTGCCCACCAAGAAATTTTTTTTTTTTCTTTTCGTCAACCAAGAATATTATTTGCCGATCCCTTAATATTTTATATCACACAAGGAAACCCGTTCGTTCAGTGTTTCTTGACATTATAATTAGCTATTTAAAAATTCAAAGATAAGGTGCTGGTTCATAAATGCACAAAAATAAAATGACATTTTGGTAAATTAGAATTGGAGAAATTTAAAGGTGTCAAAACGTTTGGTGGGGGTGGGGGTGTGTGGTTGAAAAGATAATTGATATCACCTTTGTAAATAGTTTTGAAACGAGTGACTTGTTATAAGGTTAAATGATTCGTTTGAAAAAGTTAATCACAATGGAATGATTTTTATATCAAAATACTTATAATAACGAGATAAATAAGACAAGATATAGTTTAAATTTTTGTATTATTTTCTAAATTATAAAATTATTTCAAAAGTTTTCGCTTTCAAAACACATATTTTTAATCCAATCATTTTCATGTGTCCTCTAAATGGGTCCTTAGCCTTCATATTTAGTAGCTAGCTGGCTAGATAGAGCTCAAGATAAAATCCAAAAATTTCATTTAAACTGATTTTCCATATTAAAATTAGAAGGATCGATAAGATAAGAACATTCAAATCTGAAGCCTGAGAATTTTTTTTTTCCTTTTATATTCAAGACGTCAAAGTCAAAGACGCCATATCATTTAAAAAAAATAAAAATGGTCCCCATGTTTCGTTAAGGTCAGGATTGAAACATCAAGAAGAGTCTTCGGTCAAACAAATTATCAAAAAGAAATATAAAATTACAAAGACAACAAATATCCCTTCAGTTTTAAATACAACATCCGTGAAAAAAACGCACTGATCAGAAACTAAAAATGAACTTTACTCTCCCTTCATCGTTCGCCAAGATTTTCATCTCTCTCTTTTCATTTTTATTTGCAGCTTCAGCACACTCTCAAGAAGACTTTCTCCATTGCCTTTCCACTCATGTTTCCAACTCTACCTCCACCCACGAACCCATTTTCTACACTCCAAACGATTCCTTGTATTACTCTGTTCTCAATTCATCCATAAGAAACAGCCGACTTTCTTCTCCGTCGACCCCGAAACCGTCGGTTATCGTCACTCCGTTTCATGTCTCCCATGTCCAAGCCATCGTTTACTGTTCCAAGAAACATGGTATGCAGATCCGAATCCGAAGTGGTGGCCATGATTCTGAAGGCCTCTCTTATGTGTCCTACTTTAAACTTCCCGGTTATGCCGTAATTGACCTGAGAAACCTAAATTCGGTTAACGTCGATGTCGAGAGCAAATCCGCTTGGGTTCAAGCCGGGGCAACCCTAGGCGAACTTTATTATTGGATTGCGGAGAAAAGCGGAAATCTTGGCTTCCCGGCCGGCGATTGCCATACCGTTGGTGTCGGTGGGCAGATCGGCGGAGGAGGCTACGGCTATTTGTCACGAAAGTATGGCCTCGCGGCTGATAATATTCTTGATGCAAAATTGGTTGATGCCGAGGGAAGAATTCTGGACAGGAAATCTATGGGGGAAGACTTGTTTTGGGCCATACGCGGCGGTGGAGCTGCAAGCTTTGGAATCATACTAGAATGGAAAGTTCGATTAGTTCCGGTCCCATCGACAGTGACCGTGTTTGATGTGTCGCGGAACATGGAAAACGATGCGACGAAGAGGTTCGTTAATTGGTGGCAGCGCCGTGCTAGTAAAGTCGATGAGGGTCTAACAATCTTCTTGACGTTCCAAACGGCTGCGAGTTCTAAAAACGATACCAAAATTGGAGTAGAAGTTGGCGTCAGGGGCACATTCCACGGCGGCGCAGATAAGCTACTTGAATTGATGGAAAAGGAGTTTCCCGAGTTGGGTTTGCAAAGACGAGACTGCTCCGAAATGAGGTGGGTGGAATCCTTTCTCTTTCTCAATCAATTCCGAAGCGGAGAATCCTTAGACGTTCTACTCGACAGGACATCTTATTTCGATTTTTTACCTCGGAAAGTTAAATCCGATTTCATGAAAGAGCCTATTCCAGATGACGCGTTGGAAACGATATTGAGAAAGTTGTACGAAGAAGAGGTGGGAAGAGCAGTCATCTCTGTATTTCCTTACGGAGGGAAAATGAACGAGATTTCGGAATCCGCTATCCCATTCCCACACCGAGCCGGAGTCCTCTACATGGTTTACTACACCTTGAGATGGGAAGATCAAGAAGAAGAAAGGCATGTGAGTTGGTTAAAAAGGTTCTACAATGACTTGACTCCTTATGCGTCCAAAAATCCGAGGGCTACGTATGTAAACTCTAGAGACCTTGACCTTGGGACAAATAACCGTACTGAAGGTGGCACAACAAATATCACACAAGCAAGCATTTGGGGTACGAAGTATTTCAAGAACAATTTCTACAAATTGATTCACGTGAAGACTAAAGTTGATCCGACTAATTTCTTTACATATGAACAAAGTATCCCGCCTGTTCTTACTCGTTCAAAAAGTCATTAGAGATCCTTAATTGTCTGATGTCATGAATTTTTCTTGTTTTGTACTTTTCAAATAATGGTCTTTTAGGGCCTATTTCGTATTATTATATAAACGTTTATGAAGTTTAGAATTGAACACAAATAAATTAGCTCGTATGTTATATATTTTAGAAAAGGTGTAACATTATTCATCAATATTATTCATATCTTCGACTTTCAACTGCTTTTTTTTTTTTTTTCCCTTATTTAAGAAATATCAATGTCACCACATCATGTATATAGAAATTAAGATTAAAATTGATATCCCTAATATATATATATATATATATATTTTAACGAATTAGCGTCATCAATTTTTTCTTTCTTCTCAACCAATCCAAAAGGAGAAGGGTTACGAAAACAATTTGATCAACAAAGAGATAGGCACGGAAAAAGGCACCTGGAACTAGAACTATAGATTGTTAACAAGATACAAATTGATATTATCTAGTTTAGCTTTATTTAAAAAGAAAAAAAAAAGAAGAAAATAAATAAAGTTAATTCTCTTTTTAGTTTCTGGATTAAAGATCAGAACCAGTTTTGATTTCCGACTTTTAAAACATTTTAAAATGAGTAGTTAATTTGTGAAATTACTTCAAATTTTAAAAATAGGTCGTATTAATTTTGAACAAGTTGATCGACAAAACATTCAGTTTTAGTTCTTTTATAAGTAAGTGAGTAAAATAAGATTTAACTTTTAATTCAGGAACTAAAAATGATTAACCCAAAATTTTTAATCTATTATCTCATAATTTTTTTAAGTTCTTCAGCACAAACCATACAATTTTCTTTTAAAAAGAAAAATAAAACACACACACACACACACACACAACAACAACCTTGTTGCTTGGCATATTCATTTAAATTAACTAAAATGCCATCTCTTTATAAAAAGAAAATGAAACTTTGAAAAAAAGAATTTACAAGAAAGGATGCCAATGGAGCAGTTCAGGGCGGGGCGGTGTAACAGGCCACGGCCGTTAATTAACTTCATAAACATAATTACTTGTTTAGATCTTAAACTTCATCACCAAAATTCTAGAGATTTTTTTTTTAAATTTTAAAACCTATTCATAGTTCCTAAATCTTATTCCCGTTTAAATTGGTTCAAATATTACAGAAAATTCATGATCCTCTCATATATAAACTTAAAGATCAAGGATCGACTACAACAGTCAAGACTCGACTTTGGAGTCAAGAATTAAACTGGAAAAACAATGATTTTTTTTTTCGACATAAAAATACCAAAAAGTTAAACCATGTAACAACTTGAAAATTGGACATTCTTATGAACATCAGCTGAGAATGCATCTGATTAATCAATGAAGAATAGGGAGGAATATCCATTATTACTAACCTCATATCATATGCAAAAACGCATATTAAAACAAGAAACTTATTGGTGAGAAAATAAACACCATTTATACACTACTTCATGGATCATTTCCACTTATAAATTAAGACATGAATGCTAGATTATAAAATTGTTCGAGCCTAACATGGTAACTTGTAGAACTACTTACAAATTCAATCACCAATTATGGCTGGATTTATAAAAATCCGACGGCATAACGGCTTATTTTTCTTAATATCCAAAAATTCAAACCTGCAATTTATGAAAAGATTTCGGCATGCCATAACTGCAAAAGACTTGTTGCCCAGAGCATTTATATCATATCAAACCAATGCATGTATATTTATTGTTCTTTATCGAATTGAATATCAAATATTTTAAGAAAATTTAAATATTGATTTTCATTCAAAACACATGATTAAACATATAATTAATCCAATAAATAAATTAAGTAGTCAAAGTAGGCGAGATTACTACCGAAATTGTTCAACGACATCCGGCTGGGAAGGATGATTTCGGTTGGCGTTGAAAACATCGATTCATACTGAGCGGCGAAACTTTGAGTCGCAAATCTCAACCTTCGGAACTCTGTCTCGAAAATCCGATGTCTCGAACGTATTCGCAACGTCGAAAATATGCCGGGAAGGCGATTTTCTGAAACTTGTCGTTCGGGAGTCAAACAGTTGACTGGTTTGACCACCGTTGACCAGTATTGACCACGTTGACCGGCTCAGTAAAAGGGGCGGAGATAGGCACCGTCTCGTAGATCTTGACGAAACGAACCCATTTCCGGTGTTGATTCCTTCAAATGATCTTCGGTTTGTAAGAAAAGACACAAAAACCGAATTGGGGGCGGCTGTAGGTCGGAAAATTTCCGGCAAGGATAGGAGCAAGCGTTGGTGGGTTTTGTTCCTCTCGGCACGGGGAACACGATGCCACAACTTGCCGGCGAAATGGAGGTCGGAGTTCACCGGAATCTCGCTTGAAATTTCATGGAGGTGAAACTTTGAACCTTGATTTCCGGCTAACGGCGGCTCGGAAGGCCACCAAACTCTGGATACGGGCTATTCGAGTGACAAGCTCCACGGGTCCTCGGCGCGTGGCTGCTGCAGCTGGCCGGAGACCAGCATTCCATTGATGGCAGCAAGCTAGCGTGAGAAGGCAAAAGAAAGGGGAAAAGAGAGAAAAAGAGGGAGGGTCTTATGACCGACAAGTGTGGTCTTGAACACTAAACTGTGGCTGTGGTCTGAAGATCAGTTCCCCATCCACACCTTTTTTTTTTTTTTTTTTAATAACAATCCACCATAATTCTTGATTTAGAAACTTTGCATTCTCAATTATCGTTTTGACAAATTCGACTAAAATTTTAAACTGATTATTAATTTCATGCTCAGAATATAATCTAATTCTTTTGTACAGCTAATTCACTTGTTTGTTGTAACACTTTTCTATCTCACTTTGACGGTTCAGAATCTTTTGTCAACTGCAAATTTTCTCAAAACCATATTAAAATATTCTTTCAAGTTGTCATATATTAATTAAAACCATGAACTTAGCATTGAAATTCTAAAATCACGTTTTATATAATCACATATTTTTAAGACTTTTTAAAAAAAAAAAAATTTTCCACATTAATCAAGTAACACGAAAAATTAAGCGAACATGTCATTAAGCATTTCATAACATGAAACTTATTGTTCATGATAGTATTTTCATGAACAGTTCATATTTATAGCTCGATTCCTATTTAACTCAATAATTCATGCACTTGACATAGTTATTAAAATTATAAATCACATCATCCACTTTTTCTTTATGTGACTACCTAATTGATGGAAACTTCAATATTTTCCAATCAATTTCTTAGTAGAAAACTATTGGTATCAATTTCTTCTAATATATCACAATTTCAATTTTTTCATTCATAGCACTATAGTCCAAAATAAATAAATAAATTAATTAAGACACTTTAAAATGTGCTCTTAATATATACAATTCACAACTTTATTCCTAATTAATTTAGGAATTAACGTTGTGAATTTTTCAGACATTACAAGCGGCCTCCCACAACTCGTCTACGAAAAAAAATATTCCTCATATCTGTCCTATAACCTATTTTAATTAACAAGGATATGATGGGTTTTTCTCATACAGGTTCGGGATACCCGCGGAATACCTCATTTATCCAATTAGAAGGTAAAAGCATACAAATATATTTTAAATTAAAATAAACAAACAATAGTTTTCAAATTTTTTTTACATCGATTATGCTAAAGTTTAATATTTAAAGTTCTTCATCATAAAATATAATTTATAATATCGTTAATATAAAAATAATATAAACTAAACGAGACAGATAAACGGGAAACAGGATCAAGATCTCTGAATTTGTTTACGTCATGTATCTCATGACGAGTTAAATTTTGAACCATTTATAATCTGAATATGTTTAGACCTAATTTTTCCCACCCACTTAAGACGGGTCTTGTGAGTTATACATTAGCGTCAAAAATTATCATCCCTATAAACTAATAATAAAAGAAGGAGTTGCAGACATATTTAAAAATAATAATAATAAATAAATAAATAAATAATAAAAGCAAAGATAGAGTTGTAAGAAACGGTCCCACTTTTATTGAAACGTTGCAATTATTATTATTATTATTATTCTTGTGACAATGAAACGCTGCAGTTCCTTTATTTATTTCCTTCCAGAAAAAAAGAGCCAAAATATCATTCTCCCAATCAATCCTCACTGTCATTGAAGTCCAAAAATAAAAGCATCAATAGTCTTCGGCAATAAAAAATTTAAAAAAATGGATTAATTAGAGGACAAAAAATATCCTTTTTAAAGTTTTCAACCCAAAAAAAAAAAAAAAAAAAAAAATTTTTGTGTTATTTGTCGCCAAACGAACAGATCAGAAAGTAAAAATGAAGAACTTTACTCTCTCTTCATCATTTACCAAGATTTTCATCTTTTTCTTTCCATTTTCTGTTGCAGCTTCAGCAATTACTTCACAAGACTTTATAGAGTGCCTTGTTAGTCATGTTTCCAACTCCACCTCCACCCACGAACCCATTTTCTACACTCCAAACGATTCCTTGTATTCCTCTGTTTTGGATTCATCCATAAGAAATCGCCGGTTTTCTTCTCCGTCGACACCGAAACCGTCGGTAATCGTCACGCCGTCTCATGTCTGCCATGTCCAAGCAACTGTTTACTGTTCCAAGAAACATGGTTTGCAGATCCGAATCCGAAGTGGCGGCCACGATTCTGAAGGCCTTTCTTATGTGTCCTACTTTAAAATTCAGGATTTTGTTGTAATTGACTTGAGAAACCTAAATTCGGTTAGCGTCGATGTCGAGAGCAAATCCGCTTGGGTACAAGCCGGAGCAACGCTAGGTGAGCTTTATTACAGGATTGCGGAGAAAGGTGGAAATCTCGGCTTCCCTGCCGGCGATTGCCACACTGTCGGTGTCGGTGGACAGATCGGCGGAGGTGGCTACGGCTATTTGTCGCGAAAATATGGCCTATCGGCGGATAATATTCTTGATGCGGAATTGGTTGATGCTGAGGGAAGAATTCTTGACAGGAAATCTATGGGGGAAGACTTGTTTTGGGCCATACGAGGTGGTGGACCGGCAAGCTTTGGAATCGTTGTAGCATGGAAAATTCGACTAGTTCCAGTGCCGTCGACGGTGGCTGTGTTTGATGTGTGGAGGAGCATGGAACACGATGCGACAAAGAAACTCGTTCATCGGTGGCAACGCCGTGCTGACAAAGTCGACGAGGATCTAACAACCTACATGACATTCCAAACATCCGTGAGTTCTAATTTTGATCAAAAAATTGAAGGGAAAAATAGCACGAAAATTGTGGTACAAGCTAACGTTCGGGGCACGTTCCATGGCAGCGTCGATAAGCTACTTGAGTTGATGCAAAAGGAGTTTCCCGAGTTGGGTTTGCAAAGACAAGAGTGCTCCAAAATGAAATGGGTGGAATCCTTTCTTTTTTTCAATCAATACAGAAGTGGAGAATCCTTGGACGTTTTACTTAATAGGACATCTATTTTCGATTCGTCACCTCGTAAAGGGAAATCTGACTTCGTGAAAGAGCCTGTTCCAGATGATGTTTTTGAAATAATGTTGGGAAGGTTGTACGAAGAAGACACAAGAAGAGCAGCCATCACTGTATTTCCTTACGGAGGGAAAATGAACGAGATTTCAGAATCTGCAATCCCGTTCCCGCACCGGGCCGGAAACCGCTACATGATTTATTACTCCGTGATATGGGAAGAAGAAGGAGGAGGAGGAGGAGAAGAAGAAGAAAAGCATCTAAGTTGGGTAAGAAGGCTTTACAATGACATGACTCCTTATGTGTCCGAAAATCCGAGAGCTACATATTTCAACTTTAAAGACCTTGACATTGGGATGAATAACCTTAATGAGGGTGGCACCACAAGTATTGCACAAGCAAGCATTTGGGGTACAAAGTATTTCAAGAACAATTTTTACAGGTTGATTCAGGTGAAGACCAGAGTTGATCCGACTAATTTCTTCACAAACGAACAAAGCATCCCACCTCTTCTTAATTATGCATTTAGAAGGTGATTAGAGTTATCCTTAATTGTTGGTTTGTCATGACTTTCTTATCTTTTACTTTCTAAATAAAAGTCTTTTAGGGACCATATCATTCGTCTATATGTATGTATATATATATAATTATATCATAATTTGTTGACTTTTTAAGTATGTACTCTTTTTATCATTTTATTACTAGGTTTTTGCTAAAGGTTTTGTAACAATGCATATTTGAGACTTCTATTCAAGATTCGAGAATTAGCTCAATTCTTTAAGTCTGGCTTCTGGATATTAGTTTAGCTCTCTTAGTTCTCTCTTTGCCAAATTTTGGTTGTTTTTGTTTCTCCTATTTCTTTTTAGCATTATTTTATTTCTCTTTTTCTATTAATAGTATTGAGTGGAGGATTCAACCGAAAATGAAATTATTAGTGAGTGTCAATCTGGTTAGCATGTATCAATAAATTCTGACACGAGTTATCCGTCGCATAATTTATTGAAAAGAAAAGTTTTGTGATGATGGAATGGTGGGGATATTGCTGCTTATGTTGTTGGTCTGTTTGTTAAACTTTATCAGGCATTTACCAATTTGTTTTTTAATTCGTATTACGGTCCTTGGCTCCTTAACCTTCCTTTGTGTGTTGTCCTATTCTTGGTTGTCTAATACAATTATACAAAGGAGTTCGTTAAGTAGTTTTAGGAAACAAATATTAATTAATTAATTTATAGTAATAATAAGAAGATCAGAAATGCACACCGGAGCGAAACATGCATAAAGTTCCTGCGAGTAATCCTCATATATTTGTTTCAACAAAATTATTTGAACAAAAAAAAAAAAAAAATCAAGTATCAGCAGGGTCCGAGACTGAGAAGGGTCGGATCCGAGATTGGGGCTGGAGTCGATATCCAAGACCATAGTAGGAGAAGGGATACGGGATTGGGGAAATCTGAGATGGAGGTTAGGGTCAAGAATTCTATTTCAAGAATTTTTTTTTAGAAATCATGTGACTTTATTTGAATGCCATTTTGGAGAGCCAAAACGTGAAACATGAAACAGCTCGGTCATCAAGAAAGAAATATTGAAAATAAATGGAGAAGAGATACATCTCTCACCACAATTAATTTATGAAAGATAACTCTTTTACTCAAGATCTAGGTCCAACACCTTTACACGCTGTTTGTTTGGTAAAATGGAAGGAGAGAAAACTTCAAAAAGAGAGAAAATATAAAGAAGAGAGAGATTTTTTTTTTTCTTTTTTAAATCTTGTTGGATATGGTGAGGCGGAAAGAAAACAAGTGATCAACAAAATACCAAATTTCCCAATATTTAATATTGTTTTAATTTATAAATAAGTACAAAAATGTAACTAAGCAGTAAGGGCCCTGTTTTGGGGGATTTTTGGAGTCCGAGTTTTAAAGGTTGATTTGAAAATGCATGTTTAGTTGAAATATGAATTAGAAATAAACTGTGATATAAAAAATAGTGTATAAATTTAAAATGTATTTAAAAAAGAATATGCAACATGGATCTTGTTTCGTTCATCTCGTCATTGTAAGAATTTTGATACAAGATTCGTCCGATTTCGATTTGAAATAAGAAAGTTGTGGACTTTTAAATTTTAATTTTTTTGAAAATTGACATGAGAGAAAATGAATTGTAGATTTATGAGTTTTGAAATCCAAATGGCAAAACACCGTCTATAGACTCACCCAAAACGTGCCCTAAGTTTTCCGAAGTTCTCTCTATTTTTGGAGCTGGGATTAAAAATGATGGGACTTACAGGTTATTTTCGGTCTCCAGTTTTTCTTCACATTCATTTCTATCTCCTATTAAACAACTTTTAGTTATATTTTCTCTTTAAAAAATCCCTCCACTCTTCACTCCTAGTTCCTGATCAAATTTTATCCTAGCTGCTCTTCACGTTCCTAGTTTTTGCATTAAGAGTAGTCCTTCATCCGATTACGAAAACAGGGGAAGGCAGGGGAAAAACAGAGTCAAAACAGGGCTCATTTACTCTCATTTTAAACCTCTAAGTTGTGTCCAAACGTTCTAATCACAGTTGTAAGTATAGTCTAATACTAATTTCACATCTGATCCCTCACAGGAAGCGGAGTTGTTTAGATAGAGAACCGAATATCATATTTACAATAAAAAAAATATCCTACCTTTCTTAATTAAGTAAAGTGTAAGAGGAAAGTATAAATATCCAAATTTGAAAGAAAAATATTGATGTCATAATCAAACCTGATTATGACATCCATACCCAAGTTTCTTTGAAGAAGCATTGTGTACAATTTTAATGATGTCATACAAATTGATTTAATGACTTTCCTTGATAGCTCAGTAAATTTTAGGAGTTTTTATATGTTTAATTGAATAATAAATCCTTTCGTCTAATCATGTTCCACACATAAAATTACCAAAATAGCCTTTGCTCAAGAAGAGCATGTATAATTTTTTAATTAGTAGCTAGCTAATTGGATCGAGCTCATAATCAATCCCATTAATCTTTCATCTAATTTGATTTTATCCCACTGGAGCTAGCTCAACAGGTAGGAGGGAGTGGGTACAGACAGGAACCTCTAGATTTGAAAAATATTATTACTTTCATTTCTCTTTAATATATAAGAATCACATATAAAATACGCAGTATAATAATATCAACATAGTCTTGGGTGAAAGATATTCGCAAAACAATCTGATCAGAAAATAAAAATGAAGTACTTTAGATTCTCTTCATCGTTTGCCAAGATTTTCATCTTTCTCTTTCCATTTTCAGTTTCAGCTTCAGAAAATACTCCACAAGACTTTATAGAGTGCATTGTTAGTCATGTTTCTAACTCTACCTCCACTCATGAACCCATTTTCTACACTCCAAACGATTCCTTGTATTCCTCTGTTTTGAATTCATCCATACGAAATCGCCGGTTTTCTTCTCCGTCGACACCGAAACCGTCTGTTATCATCACGCCGCTTCATGTCGGCCATGTCCAAGCCGCTATATATTGTTCCAAGAAACATGGTATGCAGATCCGAATCCGAAGTGGTGGCCATGATTCTGAAGGCCTTTCTTATGTGTCCTACTTTAAAGTTCCCGGTTATGTCGTAATTGACTTGAGAAACCTAAATTCGGTTAGCGTCGATGTCGAGGACAAATCCGCTTGGGTTCAAGCTGGGGCAACCATAGGTGAACTTTATTACAGGATTGCGGAGAAAAGTGGAAATCTTGGCTTCCCTGCCGGCGACTGCCACACAGTTGGTGTTGGTGGACAGATCGGCGGAGGTGGCTACGGCTATTTGGCGCGAAAATATGGCCTCGCGGCTGATAATATTCTTGATGCAGAACTGGTTGATGCTGAGGGAAGAATTCTTGACCGGAAATCTATGGGGGAAGACTTGTTTTGGGCCATACGAGGTGGTGGACCGGCAAGCTTTGGAATCGTTGTAGCATGGAAAATTCGACTAGTTTCAGTACCTTCGACGGTGACTGTGTTCGATGTTTGGAGGAACATGGAAGACGATGCGACAAAGAAGTTCGTTCATCGGTGGCAACGCCGCGCTGACAAAGTCGATGAGGATCTAACAACTTATATCACATTCCGAACGTCGGTAAGTTCTATTATTGAACAAAAAGCTGAAGGGAAAATTAGGACAAAAATTGTGCTACAAGCTAACGTCCATGGCACGTTCCACGGCGGCGTGGATAGACTACTTGAATTGATGCAAAAGGAGTTTCCCGAATTGGGTTTGCGAAGACAAGAGTGCTCCGAAATGAGATGGGTCGAGTCCTTTCTCTTTTTCAATCAATTTAGAAGTGGAGAATCCTTGGACGCTCCACTTAATAGGACATCTAATTTCGATTTGTCACCTCATAAAGTAAAATCTGACTTTGTGAAAGAGCTTATTCCGGATGATGTGTTCGAAACATTGTTGGGAAGATTGTATGAAGAAGATGTAGGAAGAGCAGTCATCACTTTATTTCCTCACGGAGGGAAAATGAACGAGATTTCAGAATCCGCAATCCCATTCCCGCACCGAGCTGGAAACCGCTTCGCGATTTATTACTCCGTGCAATGGGAAGAGGAAGAAGAAGAAGAAGAAGAAGAACAGCATGCGAGTTGGGTACGAAGGCTTTACGATGACATGACTCCTTATGTGTCCGAAAATCCGAGGGCTGCATATTTCAACTTCAAAGACCTTGACATTGGGATGAATAACGTTAATGAGGGTGGCACCACAAGTATTACACACAAGCAAGCATTTGGGGTACGAAGTATTTCAAGAATAATTTCTACAGGTTGGTTCATGTGAAGACTAGAGTTGATCCAACTAATTTCTTCACAAACGAACAAAGCATCCCACCTCTTCTTAATTACGCATTTAAAAGGTGATTAGAGTTGTACTTAATTGCTGTTTTGTCATGAGCTTTCTTTCTTATCTTTCACTTTCTGAATTAGGGACCTTGTCCTTCATCTATATGGATGTACATAAATAAAGATATCATAATTTGTCGACTTTAACTACTAATATGTGCTCTTTTTTTAAAAATCATTTTCTTATTACGTTTTTGGTAGAGGGTTCTTAATAATGCATATTTGAGACTTTTATCGAAGATTCGATATTTAGCTTAATTCTTTAAGTCTGGCTTCTGGATATTAGTTTAGCTCTCTTAGTTCTCTCTTTGCCAATTTTGGTTGTTTTATTTCTCTTTTTCCATAAATAATATTGAGTGAAAGATTCAATCGAGAATAAAATTGTTAGTGAGTGTCAATCTAATTAGCATATACCAGTAAATTCTGATATCTGTTATCCCCTCACACAGTATATTAAAATGAAAAGTTTGTAATAATGGAATGGTGGGGATATTATTATTTATGTTGTTGGTCTGTTTGTTAAGCTTTAGTAGGCATTTACCGATTTGTTGGTTCGTTCATATTATGTCCCTTGGTTCTTTAACCTTCCTTTGTGTGTTATCCTATTCTTGGTTGTGTGATACAATTATACAAAGGAGTTCAATACGTACCTTTAGGAAATAAAATAAAATTAATTAATTAATGGTAATAATAAAATCATCAGAAATGCACACTGGAGCGAATCAAGCATAAAATTCCTGTGAGTAATCCTCATAGATTTGTTTCAACAAAACTTAATTTAAAAAAAAAATTTAGGTATCGGTAGGTTCTAAGACCGGGAAGGGTCGGATCCGAAACTGGGGTTGGAGTCAATATTCAAGACCATGATAGGAGAAGGGATTTAGAACTGGGAATAGGGTCGAAATCTGAGATGGAGATCAAGGTCCGGAAGTCTATTTAAAGAGACTTATACGTGACTTTATTAGAATTCCCTTTTGGAGAGCCAAAACATGAAACATCAAGGAAAAAAAAACTACTAAAAATAAAAAGAAATATTTCACTATAATTAATTTATGAAAATTCTCCTCTTTTACACAAGAGATAGGTCCAACACCTTTACATCCTGTTTGAAAAAAGAAAAGGAGAGAAAACTTAAAAAAGGAGAGAAATAATGAAGGAGAGAGAAATTTTTTATTGCTTTAATCTTATTTAATATGGTGGGGCAGAAATAAAATGAATGATCAACAGAATACTATATTTCCAAATATTTAATATTGTTTTAATTGACAAATAAGTAAAAAAAAAAAAAAAGTTATTTATACAAATATAACAAGTTTTTTCAAAGATCTCTCTGTTTTTGGAGCTGGGATAGGTTCTTTTATGTCTCCCCTTTTCTTTTCATTCACTTTTTTCTCCTCTTAAACAACTTGCAATCCTATTTTCTCTTTTAAAAAAATCCCTCCACTCGTCACCCCTAGTTCCTCAATTTTTTCCCAGTTGTTCTTGAAGTTCATAAATTTTTGCGTTAAGACCCTTCATAACGTGTCATCTGAATATGAAAGTGGGGAAAAGGAATTAAACAGGGGGGCAAGGGAGAAACAGAGTTAAAACAGGGCTCATTTACTCTCATTTTAAACCTCTAAGTCGTGTCCAAACGTTGTTGCTTTGGTTCAGGAAAGAAGATTTATATTTATGGCTTCCAAATTTGTCTTCTAACCGCGGTTGCATCTATAGTCTAGCATTAATTTCACACCCACAAGATGCGGAGTTGTTTAGATTGAGAGCCGAACATCATATTCACATTTCTTAATTAAGTAAAGTATAAGAGGAAAGTATAAATATCCAAATTTGAAAGAAAAATATTTGTGTCATAATCAAACCCAATGATGACATCCATACCCACATTTCTTTAAAGAAGCATGTGTACAATTTTAATGATGCCATACAAATTGATTTAATAACTTTTCTTGATAGCTCAGAAAATTTTAGCTGTTTTCATATGTTTAATTGAATAAATAAATCCACTTGTCTATCATGTTGCACATAAATAAAAGTTTCAAAATAAATAAATCCTCTCGTCGATCATGTTCCACATATTGAATTACCAAAATAGCCTTCGCTCGAGAAGCACATGTATAATTTTTTTAAGGAGTAGCTAGCTAATCGGATCGAGCTCATAATCAAACCCAATAATTATATACAAATTGATTCTATCCCGCTAGAGTTAACTCAACAGATACCAGGGAGTAGATATGAATAGTGTGATATCTGAATTTTCTATGTCCATATTTTCTCTTAAGGAATTAAATTCGCAATATGTTCACAATCGTGAAAAAGCTTAATTTCGAGTTTTTGATCGATTTTATGAATTCTGATGGGTCGAGAAGACTCAAAATTTATTTCTAAACTCGGAAACGGACCTTTCAAGTCGAAACGGTCGAAACGGTACAAAATTTTACGAAAGTCAACTTTGACCGAAAAAGTCAAAGTTTGACCGATAAAAAGTCAACCCTTTGACTTTTCGAGTTCAGCGCGGAACGAGTTCCGAGAATGAGTTTTGTGAACTAGATAGCAAGAATAAGCCGTAAAACGTCCCTAGAAAATCAAGCATACCGAGTTAGAGTTTAAGGGCAAAAAGGGTTCGGAAAAATTTGAGAAAAATATTTTTCGATCCGAAATTCACACAGATAAATTTTGTACTTCGGTATGAGATAAAAATATTGTGTTTTAAGAATCACAATATTAGAATTTATCTCTGTAGCATAAAGGAGAAGAAAAATGAGCTGTGGAGAAGCAAAAATGCCAAACAAGCCTAGACAAGGATTGACTTGTGCCATGCCTTAGATGTCACCCTCCACTAGCCTTAAATTAGGCCACATAGAGCTGCTCTCCCTCCCCTAATTTCGGCTGCACCTGCAGCAAAGAAAAGAAAAGAAAATGGAAAAGAAAGAAAAGAAAAGAATGGAAAAAGGAAGCCTTAAAATAAGGCAAGACTCCACCTACTCCCATATCCTTTTGTCCATCAAACAAGTCTCTCATTCCCTAGGCATTTAATGCCAAATCTTCAGCCATTTCCTCCCCTCCACATCCGGCTGCAACAAGAAAAGCAAGCAAAAAGAAATGCCTTAAATCAAGGCAAAAAGCTAACCACTACTTTTCACATCAATCTCTTCCATTCTCTCTCTTATCTTCCTTGTAATCTTTAACCAAAAAAACCTTGTCTTCTTTTCTCTAGAGGGTCGGCAGTAGAGGGAGAGCAAGAGAGAGAGAAAACCAAAGAAAATTTCTTGAGTTGTGGAGCTTAGGAAATCCGGTTCTTCAAGGGGTGAGAGCAAGAAAGAGTTGTGAGATTTTTTTTGTGATCTTTCCTTGTTGTGGCCGACCAAAGAGAAGGAGAAGAAGAGGTGAGTGATTCTTGATTTTTTTTTCTTGGGTTTTTGCTCTTGAGGTTCGGCTTTGGAAAATGCTAGAAGAGCCAACAATTTTTTTTCTTGGATCTCCATTTTTCCTAGGTTAGCCGTGAGCTTTGGTGAGCTAGGAGGAGGAAGAAATTCTTTTCCAACCAAACTAACCTTGGTTCTAGGTAATTTCTCAACCCTAATCCTCTTTATTTTGAGCTTATTTTGAGGTTCAATTTGAGGATTCAATATGGTTGTAAGGACTTAAGTCCATTTATGATTTTGTACTCTAGATGGTGTGTATGCTTGATTTCTAGCTCTAGGGTTGGTTTGGCTTTAAATTCTTGCTTGGTTTGTGATAATTTTTGTATGAGTTTCATGCTAGAAAACGTTGTGTGTTTGAATCTTAGGCTCCCGAAGTGTTCGGTCGAGTTAGATTCGCGAAATAGGACGCAAACTGAAAACGAAACCGAAATTGTCCAGATTCGGATTGAACCTGACCAGTTTTGAAAAGTGAGATTTTAAGGCCTCTAGAGGCCGAATGGGCTAAAACTCGAAACATGAAAGTTTCTCGGAACAAGTTTTTCTAGAGGACAGCGTGGACGGAATACCAAAATAAGGCTCCAAAGGCCTTCGTTTTCAATGAAACCCGTGGCTGACCCCTGGGCGCAGTCCCACCGGATTTTTCGGAGTCAGCCGGTTTTAAAAAAAAAAAAACTGGTATCAATCTAGGCAGAATTTGATTTTTTGCAAAACACAAAAGTTTTAGCATTTTTCGATAGCTACAACTTTCGTGAAGACAAGTTTTTCAAATTCCCGACGGATTTTTAAAATAGACGTGTTTAATGAGAGGTGTGCAAGGAATCCGAAAATTCCTTCACCAAAGTTTTACAAAGTGTTTTCAAAAAAATTGTAAAGTGTTATAAACCGTTATTTTAACTGCGAAAACCGTTCCAAAGGCGGGTTTCGACCTTAAATGACATTTATAAGTAATTATTTCAAAAGTTGGAATTTTATAAAGAGTTTTACGGATTTTTGAGAAAAATCTTGTAAAAGTGCAAAAAGGAAGAAAATGTAATTTTAAGTTAAGAAAATTTAAGAAATGTATTTTTCAAAATAAAAATGATAATCAAGCCAATTACGGGCCATAACCGGGAATAGGACCCGAGTTATTGGACTTAGGCCCAAAGAGCCCAAAATTGACAAGGGTTGACCAGTAGTTGACCAATTGTCAACTTTGGTTGACCCACAATAAGAAAGAGGTAACCTTAAGGGTTATCCAAAGTAATCCTAAGGACTACCATAAGTTAATGGACCAAGCAAAATGGGTCAAGGCCATTGACCCCATATGCTATAATAGAATGGTAAGCCCAAGGTAGTAAAGAAAAATCCAATAGAAGTTAAAGGAGAAAATTAAGAGGTTATCCAACGTAGCCTTTTAAGGGATTAATCAAGTCCAAAATTTATCCCCAACAATAAAAGGCCAATTAGGACAGGTCAGTAATCTGACGGGGACATACAACTAGGTTATAGTGGGTATGTTGGTTAGGGTACCAACGTTCTACAATTAGAAACGGAATCTCACGTATGTCCTTTTTCAAGTAGGAGAGGACGTGTAGCTGTGCTTCAAGACAAGACAGCGACAGTAAAGGAATTAGCGCTAGAGGTAAGTACAACTCTGCCTACAGCATAGGCTCTAGTTGATGCTTACTAAAGTAAGATTAGATGCATGCTAAGGGTGTATGATATTGTATGCTATGTATGATATGCTATGCGATGTTGTGCTATAAGTTAATTGCCATGTCAATTGTGCTAGTATGCCATGTAAAGAAAGCATGATCAAATATGAATTAATGTTCAGTATGAGTTAGGATTATGTGACATCACGATTGCATGTTCACTAAATTCCTACAAGATAAATAAACTCAAGATTGAGTTAAGAAAATATAAGAAAACATAAGAAGGCAAGCGAGCTTTCCGGTGTAGTACCACCCGTCCGAGGTCGGGTAGAATTATGGTTTGAGTTGGACAGGGCTGGCCGCCCCAACCACTCCATAGTTGCGCGCCGGGTATGAACACCAAAGGTAAGGGCCCTAAAAGAGAGATAAGTGAAGAAAGTAAATACGAGCATAACTGGACCATGCATGTGTAGACATTGTTAGTTTATGCTATTATGAATGATGTTATGTGATTATGAATGGTTATGTATGGTTATGTATGTTAAGTTAGAAATGTAATTCGATATGATTATAAGTAAGTCGCGGACGAGACAGTTGTACTTGCTGAGCAAAAGCTCACTGTCTTACGTCTATGCTGTAGGTAAGCAGCCGGTCAGCAATGCATGATGCAAGGTGGCGAGGCGTGGCGAGGCAAGCTGTGAAATCGTGGGACTTTATGCCGCTACGCGTTTTGACTTTTTGAGTTTTTATAATTATGTAATTATATTTTATCCAGACATCTTTTCTAAGAACACGTTTTAATTCGTGTATAAAAAAAAAAAAAAATTTCCGCTGTGTTTTAAGCTAATTTATAAGTATGTAAGTAAGTAAGTCAGCAGTGTAACGGCCTGTGAAAGGCGGGTCGTTACAAATAGGACCTCCTAGATTCACAATCTATACTTGTTTTCATTTCTCTTTAATAGAAAAAAGTCACAGACCAGTATCTTTTAAAAAAAAAAAAAAATTCTAACATTTATTTAAGTTCGGTATAACAGTATCAACATAGTCTTGGGTAACATTAACTTTGTTTATCTTTAGTTTAAGGAATCCAATGCAATATAATTGTTTAATAACACACCAAATGCAACTTCTTTTCCTTAGTTGGTACTACTTTATTGCGATAATCTCAATTACTACGGTAACATGAACAAGAACCGAACATGAAGCTTCTATTCGATTAAATTTACTGTGGCCGGCAGAGAAGAGTAAAAAACAAACCTAACACAAGAGCTTCGAAATCGGTTCTGTTTAATATTTATTGTTTGTTTATTTATTCTTATCAGTACTTTCTTTAGCACTTGATTAGTATAGAAACTTCAGACTACTAAAAATTGATTGATGTTGATTTTTGTAGAGACTGAAATCGAGAACACTGCGTTACTCTTTCCCAACTTTTCTCCTCTAAGATTGTTTGTGTTTGACAAAAAAGAAAGTTTGGTGGAAAGCTTTCATCGTATTGATACAAACACAAATGTACAGAATACAAGCTATATACAAATTCTAGTTGACTTCTCTAGGCTAATAAAAGGAAAACACAAATGTACAGAATACAAGCTATATACAAATTCTAGTTGACTTCTCTAGGCTAATAAAAGGAAAGGAAGCAAATGAAAAGCTGTACAATCACTAGAATTAAGGAAAATACAAAATAAGGAAAGTGTACAGATTTGATTCCTCAAATCTGTAATATAGCAGTTCAGTGAATCAAGGCAGACAATCAAGCAAATCAAGGACGTTCTCCAACACCCCCCCTTCAAGATGGCAAGTGAAGGTTTTGAACGCTCATCTTGGAAAGAAGTCCATTGAAAGAATCACTTCCAAGTGATTTGGTAAAAATGTCCGCTAGTTGTTGTTGTGAACGAACAAATTCCGTGCGAACAATGCCCCTTTGAATTTTCTCACGAACTAGGTGACAATCAATTTCAATGTGCTTAGTTCGTTCATGAAAAATAGGATTAGCTGCAATGTGTAAGGCTGCTTTATTATCACAGTGAAGAGAAACAGGTTGGGAATGATTAATTCCAAAGTCTGTAAGCAAGTAAAGCAGCTAACTTATTTCACAGCAGGTTGAAGCCATCGCTCGATATTCTGCCTCCGCAGAGGATCGAGACACAGTAGATTGTTTCTTGGATTTCCATGAAATGGGAGAATCACCAAGTAGAACACAAAAACCTGTGACAGAACGCCTGGAATCTGGGCAACTCGCCCAATCTGAGTCGCAATAGGCATGTAGTTGAAGTGAACTGAAGGAGGATAGTAGTATGCCTTGTCCTGGACTCCCTTTGAGATATCGCAAAATCCGTGTGGCAGCAAGATAATGTGGTTGGCGTGGTTGAGCAAGGAACTGACTTAGTATTTGAACACAATAAGCAATGTCTGGTCTAGTAACTGTAAGATAAAGCAACCGCCCAATTAATCGCCGGTTAGGATGAAGGATCCGAGGCAAGTTCCCCTTCTGATTTAGAGAGTCTAAATTTTGTTCCATTGGTGTTTTAGAGGGGCGTGAGCCAGAGCACCAAAATTCCTCTAGTAGTTTCAAGAACATATTTCCGTTGACTCAAATAAATCCCATCTTTTGAGCGGGCAACCTCAATGCCAAGGAAAAATTTCAAGTCACCAAGATCTCTTACTTTGAAACTGCTTCGTAAGCTCTCCTTGATCATTTGAATTTCAGTCAAGTCATCGCCTGCAATGATGATGTCATCTACATACACAAGAATGACAGTTAGAGTATTTTTCACCACTTTAGTAAATAACGAATAATCTGCCTTTGATTGCTTATAACCAGAGCTCATCAACTTGTTTGAGAGTTTTGCAAACCACTGACGGGAGCTTGTTTAAGACCATAGAGAGACTTTTGAAGCTTGCATACCACATCTCGACTTGTTGTTTCTTTGTAACCTGGTGGAAGATGCATATAAACTTCTGCATCTAAATCCCCATGAAGAAAAGCATTACTAATGTCAAGTTGGTGAAGGCTCCAATTTTTCACTGCTGCAATGGCTAGTAAGCAACGCATGGTAGTAAGCTTTGCTACAGGTGCAAATGTTTCTTGGTAGTCGAGCCCCTCTTGTTGATCATAACCTTTGGCGACGAGACGAGCTTTGTAACGCTCAATAGTACCATCTGCTTTGTACTTGATTTTGTACACCCATTTGCATCCTATTGCCCGTTTATTTTGGGGCAATGATGTGAGTGTCCAAGTCTGATTATCTTCAAGAGCTTTTATTTCTTCTGACATTGCATTCCTCCAGTTTGCATTAAGCATTGCCTGTTTGAAACTCCTTGGTTCTGTGGTAGATGAAATGGATGCTTGGAAGGAACGATGAGAAAGGGAAAATTTGTCATAGGAAAGATAATGATGTAAAGGATGAGAAGTACTTACAGGACTTGAAGAAGACTCTGGAGATGATAAATTACAGGTGACCAACTTGCAGTGATAATCTTGAAGATAAGATGGAGTACGAGATTCACGAGTGGATCTTCTAACCGATGGTGATGTAGGAGGATGGTCATCAACTGTTTGGTTATTTTCATCACTCAATTCTTCATCAATAGGCATGGTAGGCTGAGGACTAGGATTATTGTGACTATGTTCAATGAGAGAGTGTGGCAGAATAAGGTTATCAGAGGGTGGAGTTGTCTGTTGAATGAAGGGAAAAATATTTTCATGAAATTGCACATCTCTAGATATGAAAATTCTTTTTGTGTGCAAGTCATAGAGTTTACAACCCTTTTGGGCATAAGGATAACCAAGGAAGACACAACGAGTTGCTCTAGCATCAAATTTTGTTTTTGAAGCACTTATATTTGTAGCATAACACAAACACCCAAAAACTTTCAAATGAGAGTAAGAAGGAATGGAATCAAAAAGCATTTCATAAGGTGTCTTATCAGAAAAAAGAGCAGAGGGTGTGCGGTTAATAAGGTAAGCAGCAGTCAAAACACATTCTCCCCAAAATCGTAAAGGTAAGCCCGATTGAAAACGCAAAGCACGAGCTACATTTAACAAATGACCATGTTTTCTTTCAACAATCCCATT
>CM046381.1:20651754-20685840 GCA_025413485.1 Ficus microcarpa | reverse complement strand
AAATAATTCGGTCCACATTTTTTAAAGTGTCTGATGGGTCAAAATGGTTTTTAATATTCAAAAAATAAAAAAAATTATGATAAAGTAATTTATACAGTTTTATTGAAACTCCTGTACAAATTTTAGAGTCTATATGTTTTGAGAAGCCACATTTACTAACTATGACTGGAAGCTCTTCTGGACAAACAAAGCTCTCCAATAAATTATTCAAATGCTTACAATTTATTTTTGATGGAAGATTCCTCTCCAATACGCTGCCATGAGAGGTTGAATCGACATGATTAGGCTGTTGATCAGCACGAGAAAGGAGTCGGTTTTGGAAGTGATGCCCGCTGGACAAACAGTGCTGCACTTGTGTGTTAGATACAGCCACTTGGAGGCTCTCGAAGTGTTGGTCGAATCGGAAGTTGCATACGAGAACTGCCCATCCTCAACTCCAAAGAGTCGGCTGATGGGAAAACATTTGCATTTAGCACTGGATGCAAAGCAAATTGAGGTAAGTATAAGGGAAACTTATTATTTCATCTTAGAGAAAATTATAATTTTGTATTAATTATCTTGATTTGAATTTATTATTTAATTGGAAATTATTATTGTGTTTCATTACTCTTTTGAATTTATTTAAATTAATTTAATTTAGAAAATTTATCTACTATAGTCTCTAGTCTATAGGTGATTTATTAGCATTAGACAACTACATCCATTTTAATAAATTCTAAGTTGTATTTATATTGAAGCCATTTATAATGCTCTTACTATAATGAATTCTACTTTTCATTCTAGTTTGTGTAAATAAACATATACACGTTAAATATTTTGTGTCTCTTCTCTGTTTTTGTTTTAATATTTTCTTATTTAATTTTCAAATAATTTCTTTATATCCAATAAAGGTCTATCTGATGGCACCCATCACCTAATCTATAATTTTTTGTTTTTAATTTCTGGAGTTTGTTACAAATGTTTTAAAAAATCTTAAGGAAGAAAAAGAGAAAATTACTTACATTGCCACTGTTGTGCGCCATTTGGAAATTTGGCACTATGTGCAACCACTTGCTTTTCTGACACAGATGGTACTTTCAGTTTTTTTTTTTTTTGTGCTATTATTGTTTTTTGATTTTGCCCCTGGCTGACGTTCAATCTTCTAGTTTCCCATATTACCCTCTCTCTTAACTTTCTCTGTTCTTGTCGGTCTAACTCTGTGTTTCGTTTCTCTGATTCTCTCTCTCACTCTCATCTTCCCCTCTTTCTCGCTCTTCTCTCATTCTCTCTCTCTCTCCGGTTCTCTCCCCGTTGTTTATCGGTAACCGGAACTCGTGATAAGGCGGCGGAGAAAGACGGATCTTGCTGTAGTGCCGCGCCGGAGATCGCAGACCTGAGATCAAGCTCATCCACCGCAGCTGGGGATCGCAGTCAGAGATTGCACCGGAGATCGTGATCACGACGGAAACCATAGTACGAGACCATGGAACCACAGATCTGTCCTCACGCACTGACGATCGTCTAAGATCGGAGATCCTTCCTCTTTTTTTGATGCTCGATTTCCAATTGGAGCTCGCACACTTTGGAGACGCCGGAGCTGACCGAAGCTCTCTCTCTTCGAAACTCTCTCACCTGGCTTTTGTGATTCAAAATTAACAGGTGTCTCTCTTTTCATAGTCACTATCTTTGTGTGTTTGGGTTTGTGTTTGCGTGTGTGTGTGATTCTTTGTGTGTGTGTGTGTGTGTGTGTGTGTGGGTGGGTATTTGTGTGTCTCTGTTTGTCCCTAAATTTGAGTCCTAAAAGCCAGAAATGCATTGCATTATGAAAGCAATGAATCTGAGAGAATTAGACCTGACTTCCAACTCTATATATATATATATATATATTACCTTTCTAAAAGCTCTTAATGTTTATACAAATTGATCTGCCATTTTGAGTTATATGTTTTTGCCATATTTTTGCTTTCGGTGATCATGCTTTGCAGTTATATTTGAAAATGTAAGCCATTGAGAATTTTGGATATTTTTGTGTAAACTTTTTTACTTCAGAAACTTTTTTTTTTTTTTTTTTTCTTGAAACATACTCCAGAATACTTTTGGGTGGTAATGTTTTTGTAATTGGGTGATATTTGTTGGAAAAAATTAGTTTATTAGAATATAAAAGTTATTTTATCAGATATTTTTTAAGAATACGAAATTAGTGACTGGGTTAGAGATGTTCAACCATCTATGTTTAAAATAAAATTATTCTAGTAGAATATTTAACATATTCTATTAGAATATTTCAGTGACAAACATCTATGACTAAAGCCGAAAGCATCCTACTATTCATGTTTAAAAAAAATTCTATATTTTAGTAAAATGTTCAATATTCTAGTAGAATATCCAAAATATTCTAATAGATTATTTAAAATATTCTAGTAGAATACATATAATAATCTACTAAAATATTTTGGTGATCGACACTGACAGTTAGAGTCGGAGATATTTGAGCATCCATATTAAAAACAGAAAATATTTTAGTAAAATAACTACAATATTCTACTAGAATGTTCCAATAACCAATGTCGGCGGTTGGAGCCGGAAATATCCGAGCATCCATGTTGAAAATTGAAAATATTTTTAGTAAAATATCTAAAATATTTTAGTAGAATATCTACAATATGCTCTTAGAATATTTTAGTGACCAATGCCAACGATTGGAGCTTGTGATGTCTGATTCTCCATGTTGAAAATAGAAAATATTCTAGTAGAATAATTAAAATATTTTATTAGAATATTCTAACGACCGGCATCAGTAGTCGGAACTAGAAACATTCGATCATCCAAATTGAAAATAGAACACATTTTAGTAGAATATCCAAAATATTCTATTAGAATATTCCAACGATCAGCATTGGTGATTTGTGCCGGTAACCTCCAGTTATCCATGTTAAAAATATGAAATATTCTTGCAGAATTTCCACAGAATGGGCAAGTTGGTGTCTTTTAGATTTTTTTTTTTTAAATTATTAGTAAAGATAATTTAGGCAAAGCATATTTTGTTGATGTTTGACGAGTACTCTTAGATGGCAAAGACGTAAAGTGCCCAAAAACCATGTCAAAACTGTGTAGAGGTTTTTTTTCTTTTCTTTTTTTTTTTTTTTGGTAAAGAAATTTTAAGGACTTAAAAACTATTGCTTTTTGGTTAAAAAAAAAACAAAGTAATTGTTAGTTAGTTTATAATAATTCTACCCGAATTACTTCATTTTAAATATTGAATTCAAATTTTCTGATTCCCATTCATAAGTTAAAAAAAAAAAAAAAAAAAAAAAACTTGTCACAATATTCAATTAAGATTTTATCGTCTGTTTAAACATAACCCCTTTGTCTCGGGGCTTCAAGAATGGGTGTTTTTTTTTCCCCTTAAAAGATAAGAGAAGCATAGAGCATACCAGTAAATATGATGTTATTATAGTAGGTAACAAATCAAGTCCTTTACGGTTGAGTAAGTTTTTACTTACGTCTTGCCGTAAACAAATACAGAGTAGCAAGGATCTGTCTCACGATTAAGCAAAGTGTGTTAAAACCTATTTTAAATACTCCACATGATTAGAATATTAAAAAAAAAAAAAACACTTGAAATTATAGGTAAAATATTATTACATCATTTCCTCTATAACGAAAGAATAAATAAATGAAACTAAAACGACGATAGATATGATCACTTGAAGACAAGAGAAAACAACGGCAACAACAATCTAGATAAACGTCATCAATGTTTAAATGACGACAATCGATATAAAGGAAACCAACTCGGAGTAACATTAATAACTACAAACATAACTCGAATCCGAGAAACGGCAAGCAAAAAATTTTTCAATATTGCAACAATTACTCATGAGCTTTTTCCACCCACGTTTCTCAAAAAAGGACCAAAAATTATTTTCTCTTACGCAAACCTTCTTATTTGAATCACGATATAAATTCAATCAATTTTTGTTTGAAATTATTGTAGCTGGCAATTTTATATTGTAATTTGTACATGCGATTCTAGACCAAAGGCTATTTTGCCACTTCTAGATGTTGAACATGACAAACGAGAGGATTTATTTATTCAATTAAACATGACCAAAGGTATTTGAATTTGTCTGATACCCATCTCAAGGAACTACCAAGTTCGGTTTGTACACTACATAATTTGCATCAGACGTTGCTGTTGTCAAGTTGTGGAAAACTTGAACAATTGCCAACCAACACATGCAGTTTAATCAGCTTGAGTCATATTGTGATCAGAGGCACGGCTTTAAAAGAGATGCCGCCGCATATATGCAAGTTGACGAATCTCCATACTTTAAGTCATTTTGTTTTGAGCGAAAACAATGGATCTAGGACCAAAGAGATGGGAGCATTGCAGCTTTGGGTGGTGGGCTTCGTATTTCCGGACTCGGAAATGTGGTGGATGTTGGGGATGTTTTTGAAGCTGATTTGAAGAATAATGAGTATCTTACTAATGGAATGAAGCGAAGTGAAATTGAAGATACCTCCAAAGAAATGGAAGTACTTAATGCACTTGAACCCCATAGGAAGCTAAAAAAAAACTCAGAATCGAAGGTTACAGAGGTACAATAATCCCTGATTGGGTGGCAAATCAGTCATTTGGTGACAAGATTGTCCAAACTGTTGCTTGCTGCCACCATTTGGGCAACTACGTTCCCTGAGAGAGCTTGATATTAGAGAAATGTGTGTGTCAGGGATAGAAAATGAGTGCAATGGTTTTTCATTGACTAAGCCGTTACCATTCTTATAGAGGCTATCCATGAGATATATGTATGCACTGGAGAGGTGACTCACAGGAGCTAACCAAGAAGGCGGGATTTTCCCTTGTCTCAGGCACATTTATTTAACAAATTGTGACAAACTAAATGTGGGATTACGTGCTGGTTGTCTTCCATCCTTGGAAAGTATTGAAATTGAGAAGTGAGAAGAAATGGTGAGTGTATTTCGAGCAAGTCAAGAGATTGAAAATGCATATCCCTCTCTGGGGTCCATCGAGCTATGGCACTGTAAGAAAGTGGAGTCGTTTTCAGAAACGGGCTTGCCTTCTCCTAATTTAAAATGTCTTCAAATTTCGTATTGCCAAAAGCTCATTGCAAACAGCAGGAACTGGAATCTCCAAAGACTCTCCCGTCTTCGAAGCTTTATGGCTCACCGAATGTGAAGAAGTGCTAGTGAATTCGTTCCCTAACGAATGACTGCTTCCATCTGCTTTGACTTCTCTTGAGATCTTGGAATTTAGAAACCTTAAAACACTAAATGGAAAAGGCTTTCAGCACCTCACCCCCTTCAATATTACACATCAGTTACTGTGAAGAAACAGGGGAAACAGGGGAAGATTGGCCCAAGATTCAACACATCCCCACAATAAAAATCATTGGCATAAAAATATGAGAGAAACAAAGGGATCTGAAACGAAATGGGCTTCTCAAACCTCCTAATCGAGGTATTTTTACTCTGATTACCTCTTATCTATTATGATTAATACTGAAATAAATCAATTTGAAACCAAATTTTTCTTAAATAGTTATTTACTCTGCTTTTAACATACACCTATTTTAGTTTTGTTTCTATTTCAGTAAACAGTGCCCTGTTTTCAGAATAAAACGACCCTATATATATATATTCACACACGCGCACACAAACACACGCGTATTTGAATACATATGTTAGGACTAAAGAAATTGTGAATGTTTCACTTGTCGTGTTGCTGCCCCAAATATTAAGTTTATTCATATTTGCTTTCCACTTCAATTAAGTTTATAGGTCGAACCAGAAGTTTTGTTGTGAATCGAATCTTGCACTTTTGCTTCCTGGCTATGCTATTGATTAGGGAGCTGAGGAGCTCAATTTTGTTGTGGTATTTCTGCCCACCTAACGAGCATAACCAAGGTACTTAAAAATATATAAATTGTTCTTCCGCTATTTTGATCTTCATCTAATTTTCAGTACATATTTTCCTGCTTGGTTAAACTGTTGGTAGCAAGAATTCTTCAAGAAAAATATATTTCAGATTACTTGTTTTGGGCTAGAATTTAAAATCGTTGGTCTCACTACATTAAAATGGTATGTTGTTCTGTCAACATGAGTACTGGCCGATCTGTTGAACTCTGTAATTACATAAATTAGCGAGTTATGAACTTGTTATTTGTTTTTCACTTCTTGAATCACTCAATCGAATTGTGTTTGTAGCTCTGTCATCTAGTGTTGGCCGCATTGCGGTTGCTCTTGATCAGGATGTGGGGACTAAGATCGCTGGAGATGTCACAATTTTTATCAGAAGCTCAAATTATTGTCTTAAATCATAAAGGAGACTGGAATTCTGTTTGCTTCTTTACCAGCAATATGAAGCAACCAACGTTGATAGTCAGCACGGTTGCATGAGCAATTTCCTGCAATTATCCACCTGAGAAGTTGATTGTTGACCGAGGCCTAGTTTGCAAAGCATTTATCACACTAATGGTTGTCGACTAAGGTTAGTTAAGCAAATTTAGGTTTGGACTAGTATATCCTTTGTCAAACTTTAAGCTAAATAATTGAAAAAGTGTCAAATAAGAAAGGAAAAAAAAGGACCTAGCAGGGTGATTATCTTCTAAATCAAAACGGGCTTGATTTGTATTGTTTCTGTTTTTGTTTTTTGGTTTTTTGCTTTGTTTTTTTTGTTTATGTTTTTTTTTTTTTGTTTTTTTGTTTTTGTCAGATTTAGTTTTATGGGATTATGGGAATCATTGCTGATGGGAATTATAAAAGCGACCTAGTTGGCGTCTCAACTTCAAAACTAGCGCCAAGAATGCAGCATTCGTAAGCTTGCTTGATTGCTTACTTCTGTTTATTTCGTACATTAACCTAAGTATAATGCTTTTGTTTGCATACGTAAAGTGTAGAAAAGATATGAAATTATGCATTGAGGAAACTTTGCCCGAATTTCATTTTTTCTGATTGAAAGATCATGTCATCGGACTTGTCGTGTCATATTTGTGTGACAACAGACAATGGTAATCTTGTTTGTAAGACTTTTGGTTATGCAATTTCATTAGTAACTGCAATGTGTTATAAGTCACCGGCTGTCTAATTCTGCCAGCATTCATCCGAAAAGGATGGCTAGTTTGTTCTGGAACGGTTTGTCCATGGAGGTATTCACATACCATAGCTTGTTTAAGTGTTGAGTACTGAGTTGAAAACCATTAGATTGTCTTCAATTTATAGAGAATCGATGCAGAGGTGAAAATGGCTAAAGGAATTTGAAATTTTTTCCAGTGTTTTTCGTTACGATATTTTATCCCTTTACAATTTTTGTATCAGCTTCAAGTTTGTCATCTTTTATTGACAAATATAATTTTAAATTGTTAATTACTGTGACCATCTTTATTAATAATTAAAAAAATAACTTAAAGTTAGTATAGAAAATTAGGTTTAGAGTTAGAGTTTCTAATATTATATAAACAATGAGATTCCACCGTGTTAAATATTCAGTATGAAATAAAAAGTGTCTTTATACATTTCTACTCTTGGTGAAAATTTTGCTTTTTCTTGGCAACGTTCTGGGTTTGGCACCATTATTTGAAAAAAGTGGAGCAACCAATTAACGAGGAAAAGATGATCCCATCTACTTTCAAAGATTCTTGTTGTTGGATATAACTATTCTATTTAACGAAGATCTTGTCATTTCCAATTTCTCTTTTACAATTTATTCTTGTGATTATGATGTAATCTACAATAAAATAGAATCAGCTGTGAAGATTTTTTTTTTTGCTAAAAAAAAACTTCCCATGATGAATATGGACCATTAATCTAGTTTAAAATAGAATTAGTTGAGAACGCTTAGTCTGCCTAAAAAAAAAAAAAAAAAAAAAAGAAAAAAGAAAGAACTTTACTTGGCTAATGAGTGTGAGTTTGAACTCTACAACTCAATTAAAGACGTGTAGCACTAAGCTCTTATTTGCCATCATTAGTTTGAAAGGAAGATTCAATTCTAATATATTTATATGTGTATTTATATATATATATATATTTAAATCGCATTACACCTATTTCTTTTCTTTATTTCAAAAGATACTCAATTTAAATTGAAATCTTTTCAAAAGTTTAAAAAAAAAAAAAAATACTGTGCCAAACATACGATAAGCTACCCCTTGCAATGATATACGATTAGAACTATTTTCAGCTTCCAATTGTTTGGAAAATAAGCAGGATTGTCGTCGTCATTATTATTATTATTTTGAAGTTTTGGTCAACTACGCTGAATAATTGTTCCTAAAACCACAAGTTCAAGGACCAATCAATAATTTCCATCAAACGTGCAAATTGGACTAGAACTAGAAGTGAAAAATAATAAATACAAACAAAAGTACAAAAAATTCAGGGCCCACTTGAGACTTGAGTCAACGTTTTCAAACGGACCTGAAACTTCCAATTTTATATTAAATTTTCTCTATTTTATTTATAAAAAAAACTCAAATTTTAAAAGTATACAAGTTTCTCATTTCAAAGTGTAATGAGATGATTTTTATATCAAAATACTCATAATGATGAGATGAACAAGATAAGATATGTTTTGCATATTTTTTTTCCTAATACATTTCCAAATTTGTACTATATTCTATATCACAGAACTTTTCTAAAAGTTCCCTCCCAAAAATACATTTCCAATGTAACATTCAAAATACTACTTTCAGACGTTTTCTAAATAGCCCTCACTGCTTTTAAGGTTCCAACTACATACTATTGCATTGCAATTGAGATCACTACCCGTCATTTGTGAAATCTTTATAATTGGTCCCCCATTACAGGTTCGTGGAACCATGATCAATACGTAATTGACTCTTTCCAAACACATAAATTGGACAAGAGATGATAACAAAAAATTTGGTGTTTCTAACATTTCTCATTTTTTTCATGAAGGAAATTTAGAGGGGAAAAAAATGACCCTAATAAAATATGGAGTTTTGAAAAAAAAAAAAAAAAAAAACAAAAAAAAAACAAACAAACAAACAAAAAACAAAAATGAAAGGGCTTTCCCCCTAGTTTCATAGGCACATCAAATAAGTACAATCAATCCCCCTAATGTTCATTTGATATGATGCAATTACCTCCGTATTTTAAAAGAAATTTCCATGAAACATGAATGGTTTCTACGAGAAAGTTTCAAATGTAAGAAAGGCATGTGAACAAAACAAGATTTATTTTTCTTTTTTTTTTTTCTAAGCACAATTCCGAGTTTGTACTATTTTCTATATCGCAGAACTTTTCCAAATGTCTTGTCCTAAACACATATTTTCAATGTAACCTTCAAAACACCATCTTTAGATATCCCCCAAGTGGCCCTCATTGCTTTTAAGGTTCAAACTACATATTGTTGCATTGCAATTGAGATCACTACTCGTCATCTATGAAATTTTTATAATTGGTCCCCATTACAAGTTCGTGGAACCATCAATACGTAATTGACTCTTTCTAAATGAGTAAATTGGACAAGAGATGATAACGACAAAATTGGTGTTACTAACATTTCTATTTTTTCATGACGGAAATTTGGAGGAAAAAAAAGATCCTAACAAAATATGGAGTTTCAAAAAATAAAAAAAAAACAAAAACAAAAACAAAAATAAAAGGGCGTTCCCCCTAGTTTCATAGGCACACCAAATAAGTACAATCAATCACCTTAATGTGCATTTGATTTGACCTCTATATTTTAAAAGAAATTTCCATGAAACGTGTAAATTGGACTAGAACTAGAAGTGAAAAATAATAAATACAAAGAAAAGAAGAGAGAATTCAGGGCCAGCTTGACAGTTGTGTTTAACATTTTCAGACGGCAAAAATTAGATCTAAAACTTCTAATTTTATATTAAATTTTTCTTTTCTATTTTAAAAGAAATTTAAATTTTAAAAATAAATGAGTTTTTCACTTTAAATCGTAATAAAATGATTTTTATATCAAAATATTTATAATGATGAGATGAATAAGACAAGATTTATTGTATATTTTTTTAAACATATTTTTCAATTTGTATTATTTTTTATATCACATAATTTTTCTAAAAGTCTTTTTCCAAACACTTATTTTCAATATAACATTCAAAACATCATTTTTAGACGTTCCCGAAACGGCCTTCACTACTTTTAAGGTTCAAAACTACCCATTATCTATGAAATCTTTATAATTGGTCCCGATTACAAGTTCGTGGAACCATCAATACGTAATTGACTCTTTCCACACGTAAATTTGACAAGAGATGATTTAGACAAAATTGGTGTTATTTACATTTCTAATTTTTTTTCATGACAGAAATTTGGAGGAAAAATAAGAGCCTAATAAAATATGAAGTTTTGTAAGAAAACAAAAATAAAAGGGCTTTCACCCTAGTTTCATAGGCACACCAATAAGTACAATCAATCCTCCTAATATTCATTTGATATGATGCCATGGACTCGGTATTTTAAAAGAAATTTTCATAAAACACGAATGGTTTCTGTGCGAAAGTTTTAAATGATGTAAGAAAGGCATGTGAACTTGACCCATAATATTTTGATCATGTTTTGGTCATTCTAGTTGGGGAAAAAAAATATCCTTGTTATTACCAGAATTATGTGGTATGAAAAAGAATAATAACCAATTAATAGAGTAAAATTATATCAGAATTAATCAAAATTGATCGAATTTGATGATGGTCTAATGATCAACAGAATACAATATTAGACTCGTCCAAAAAAAAAAATCAGAATACAATATCAATACATATATTTTTATTACGAAACTTCCATTTGATTTGACATTTTCAACCCTTTTTTTTTAAATTAGTAAAAATTAATCAATTTTAATTTAAAATTTTTATCTCCAAACTAGCTAATCAAATACACTTTAAAAAAATGAAAACTTCAGGATTAATTGATAAACATGGATTGTATACTCATGCAACCATAGAAAATAAAACTAAAAAAAAAAAAAAAAAAAAACTTGGGAAAGAGGTCAGTGTAAAAAGACATGCATGTGTGATAGATATTCATCGGTGATAAAGCTAACATTGACTCTTATTTCACATATTGATCGACTTGGAAAAGTAAAGCCCAAACTGACGCATGCGCCGTCCAATAGTACATGAAAAATTGAATACAGCCAAATAAAAATAAAAAATAAAAATAAAAATAAACATAAAATAAGAAGAAGAATTTATGAAGGAGAAATTAAAAATGAAAGTGATAGTTAGGGTACGTGTAGTTGGGTAGAGCATTCCAGCTGTCCTCCTCCCATCCATAGAGAAACTTTGGTCATGATTGTCACCTTTTCCATTCTTTCTCGCTTTATCTTTGTTAGGAATTAATTATTTGTCGATTTAGATTATATCTAAATAATAATATAAACAAATCTATGTAAATATAGAATTTAAATTGTATATTTATGTTAACACTTAATAGGAAAATCCGACTGGACAAGTTGGTTCTCTTTGGATTGACTATCTATTTTTGAAAAGAAAAATTTTTTTATTTTAAATATATATTTTTTTTTAATTTTGAGAGTAAGATAATATTTGGTGGTGTAAATAAGTCTTGTACACTTCGGCCCACAAATTATGCTCCTACTTAAGTATATCTATTCATGGGCATATATATCTGCACAAAAACAAAGAAAAACAACGGCAAGAATACAGAATCTTACGAACATCTTAAAAGGAGAAAAAAAGAAAAGCATCCTGATCGTCAAACAATTTGCTTATCGCTATTAGATCATACAATTTGCTTAAAAATGGACATTAATATAAATTGTACTACGTGTGTGTATGTGTGTGAGATGTACCTTAGTTTTGGACAATATTCTCTTTTAACGTTTGTTGAAACTAATGTTCTCTTTTAACGTTTGTTGAAACTACAAGAAATAAAGAGATAAATTCAGTTGGTGATAAAATATTAACTTCAATGACTCAGATGAGACATGCAGTTCTGAGGCAACGGAAAATATTTAATGATCAAATTATTAACCCCGTCTGGTATAAAGTCTCACTTCTTTAATTTTCTCTTTTCAGTTTATAATTAATGACTTTACATTTTTATTATTAACTAAATTTTCTTCCTACAAAAAAAAAAAAAATTCAAAGTCACCTCCCAGTGGAGTAGTTATAAATGAGAGAGTGATGAGTTGAAAAGGAAAGCACAATGTCATGGTTATATAAACAAATATCAACATATAAATATATATATTTCCCATGCACACTGTTCCCACGGGTCTTCTACCTTAAGAATTAAGTAGTCAATTGTAGAATGTTCTGTATCACTCAGGTTTCATAATTGACTTTTCAAAGTTTCTCATTTCAATTTCATTTCACGCACTTAAAATAGTCGTGTAAAAACATTATGGCCATATATATTTTTGAGCACTTAAAATATTATGGCCATATATATTTTTGAGCACTTAATTAACAATTGCCTTGTGATTTTATCGCAGAGATAATTTGTTTCATAAACTTTTAATTAAACAATTTTTCCCTCAAACTTTTAAGAAACGACCCACATTGATAACAGTGTTAATTTTTTAACGGAAGTCGACATTTGACTTGCATATGGATTATTAACTAATGGCATGGATAATCCTTTATATATATATATTTTTTAACTCAAACTAATGAGGTTAGGATCATTAATTAAGTTTTATAAAATTAGAGAAATTTGAATTAACTTTGCTATAAATTTAAATTCGAGTTAAAAAGAAAAAAGAAAAAAAAATTATTTTATGCTATTAATTAGCAACCCTAGTGCAAGTCACACGCCTATTTCTATTAAAAATTAACACTGTTTTCAATAGGACTAGTTTTCTATAGATTTGCACATATCAAGTCCAAATCGTCAAAATTAATAGTCCGGAGGGAAATTACAACTATACGATAAGATCAGAGGACAACGGTCCAAAAAATTCTTTTATACTTTTGGCCGACAAATTATGCTTCTATTTAAATATACTAGACTAAAGATATTTGAGAAAATTTACCTAAAAAGGGAAAAATTAAAATAATAACTAAAAAAATAGATCCACAAAACAAAAACAAAAAAAAAGTAAGTAAAGGATCTTAAAATAAAAAGAGAGACTCATGAAAAAATAATTAACAAAAAAAAGATAAAAGACCTAAAATGAATAAAAGTTGACTAATACAAAAAAAAAAAAAAAAAAAAAAAAAAGAGGACTAAATTGTAAAAAAAAAAAAATTAGGCCAAAAAATAAAATTGAAGGACCAAAAGCTAAATACAAAATTTTTCGTACAAAAGATGCTCAACAGCGTCAATTATCGACACTTGTGTATATAGTTATATATTTATTCATGGGCATATCATATATCTGACCACAAACAAAGAAAAACAATGGCAATAAGACCTGATCAAGAAGTTGATTTGTTAACTAAGTTGTATGAAGCATCGATTGAAGGATCTTTGCTTACCTTCAACTCATTGATTCAGAAAGATCCGTTAATCCTGAATAGGATTTCACTAACCCCCTTCAATCAAACTCCTCTACACATAACAGCTTTACTTGGCCACCATGATTTCACCAGACAACTTCTTATCCACAAGCCGAAACTTTCTTCCGAGTTGGATTCCCGCCAACGCTCACCTCTTCACCTGGCTTCAGCCGAGGGCCACACGGAGGTAGTCCGAGTACTGTTGCAAGAAAACGGTGACGAAAACATGTGCTTAGCCAAAGATCAAGACGGGAAGATTCCTCTCCATTACGCTGCCATGAGAGGTCGAATCGACGTGATTAAGTTGTTGATCGGCGCGAGAAAGGAATCGGTTTTGGAAGTGATGCCCGATGGACAAACGGTGCTGCACTTGTGTGTTAGATACAACCACTTGGAAGCTCTTAGAGTGTTGGTCGAAGCGGAAGTTGCATACGAGAACTGCCCGTTCCTCAACTCCAACGAGAGTGCTGAGGGGAATACTATTTTGCATTTAGCTGTGATGCTAAAGCAAGTTGAGGTAAGTATTAGCGAAACTTATTGTTTCATCTTGGGGAAAATTCTTATTTTGCATTTAATTATCTCCATTTGGAATTTGTTTTTATTTATTTTAATTTGGGAAAATTATTATTTTGTGTTAAATCATCATCTTTTGGAATTTATTTTTATTTATTTTAGTTTAGAAAATTTAACTACAATAGTCTATAGTCTATAGGTGATTTATAGCAATAGATAACTTAGATCTGATTTTAATAAATTCTAAGTTGTGTTTATATTAAAGTTCATTTATAATACTTCTTACTAACAGTGAATTGTACTCTTCATTCTTAGTTCGTGTAAATAAGCACATACACATTAAATATCTTTATGTCTCTTCTTTGTTTTTGTTTTAATATTTTCTTATTTAATTTCTACAATAAGTTTCTTTATATCCAATCAAACGTCTATCTGATGGCACCTAATCTATATTTTTATTTTTATTTCTGCAGTTTGTCACAAATGTTTTAAAAAATCTCAAGGGAAGAAAAACTATTGTTTTCATTTGTTTTTTTGGTAAAGAAATTTTAAGGGCCCGTTCGGGGGATTTTTGGAGATGGAGTTTTACTGTTGGGACTTTTGAAGTTGAGATGAGTTTTGAAAATGTGGGTTTAGGATACAACCTTTTGAAAAAAAAAAAAAAAGAAATTGTTTTGGAGTTTTGTTTTTAGTGAAAGAATAAATGGAAAAACATTTTTTTTAAATAATGAAAAACACATGTTTTGATATGTGTATTTTGTTGATTTTCATATGTAAAAAAAATTGGGAAAAAAAATTGTGAAAATAGTAAATTTTTGGAAAAGATTTTTGAAACCCCAAAAGTCCCCCAAATGTCCAATTGCAAACTAGACGGTGAAAAGTGCATCCAAGGGGACCTAAAAGAAAAATACTTTTTAATATCAGTATATTGAACATCACAACTAATAAAATGTGGGTCCTACCTCTATTAGTGTATATTGTTTAACATCACTAAAGTTAGCTAGCATTGATGGAATCACAAATTCTAAAAGAAAATTTATAATTTCACATGAACCATGCAGACTGTGAAATACTTGCTATCAATATCTGGAGTAAAAACAGGAACAGATGATATAGTGAACCATAGAGGTCTCAAAGCCTTCGAGCTCCTAGAGCACTTTCCAGGAACTGACTTCATCAGTGACATAATCCGACATACGTTTAAGGACCTCGGTTTCGAAAATTCGACTTCAGCAGCAATCACCCGAGATCATAATGACGTTGCTCACAAGAAATCAACAACCAAATCATCAAATGGCAAAGCCAGAAAGTGGTTCGGGTTCCTGAAATACAAAGGAGATTGGATGGAAGACAAGCGAGGCTCTATCATGATTGTGACTACGGTGATCGCAACCATGACGTACCAAGCTGCCATCAACCCACCAGGCGGAATTTGGCAGGAAACCGTAGACGACGGAAAGAGCGACAATTTTAATTGCAGCAAAGAAGACAAGTGCTTAGCTGGAACCTCAATTCTAGCGCGTTACAATTCGGGATATTTGTACAATGCTTTCGAGGTTTACAACAGCATTTCTTTCTTCGTGTCGCTTAGCGTCATTCTTCTGCTGATCAGTGGTGTCCGTCTGAAGAACAAGTTCTTTATGTTCCTTCTAACTCTCATCATGTGCGTGGTGATGACGACACTTGCAGCTACCTTCTTAGTAGGTATGACGGTGGTGTCACCCGAGAACTCCCACCATCTATCGTACGTGATAGATTATGTAACGGATTCCGTGTGGATGCTGTTGCTCGCTTTCATCATTTTGTTCCATGCCGCACGATTTTTCTATTGGATTGTGAAGAGGCTATGGCGCAAGTATAAAGCAATGAAGGAGGGAGGGATGGGCTTCCCCCTAACTTTTTATGTTATTTTTATTAGCGTTATTATTGTCATTATTATTAGTATTATTAGTATTCTTGCATGTATAGTGTTATATTTTTGCTATCTTTCCAGGGAGTATAATAATGCTACCTAAGTAGGATGTAAAATGTTGCTAAATAATTTTGCTCTTCTTAAGATAAGATAAGCTCTTTAAATTCAAACTACTGTTTCAAGTAAAGTTTGTTAGTACGGTGTATAAGTTTAGCAGGTAGGTAAAGATCGCAATACTCTTTTTTTAGTTATTCAAAGATGTTCTTTCTTTTTACTAGGTATTTATTGAGTCATTTACATAAGGAGGTTAGATTTTACTTTCTGGAAGTTGATTTTGTTATTATTATTATCTTTGTGTCTGTAACGACCCGTCTAACACAGGCCGTTATCTTGCTTACATATCTACTACTTTACTTATATACTTGGCCAAAACACAGCAGAATTTTTTTTTATTTTATATATACACAGATTAAAACGTGCAACTTAAAAAGAGTTGTCTTGAGTAAACATTTTTACATAATACCGAGTACTTAAATTTTTCAAAACGCGTAGCGGCTTAATATCCCACGATTTCACAGTGCGTCTCGCCATGCTTTGCCACCTTGCATCAGGCATTGCTTGCAGGCTGCTTACCTACAGCATAGACGTAAAACAGTGAGCCTTCGCTCTGCAAGTACAACTGTCTGGTCAGCATCATACATTTAACCATATCGTATACAATTCTATTTTAACATACATGATAACACATATCAATTCAAAACGTCATTCATAACAGCATAACCTAACAATGCCTATCATATGCATGGTCCAATTATGCTCATCTTTACTTTTCTTGTTTATCTTTCTTTTAGGGCCCTTACCTTGGTGTTCGTACCCGGCGCGCAACTATGGAGTGGTTGGGGCGGCCAGTCCAATCCAACTCACACCATAGTCCTACCCGACCTCGGACGGGTGGTACGACACCGGCAAGCTCGCTTGCTTTTTTTTTTTTTTTTTTTTTTTTTTTTTTTTTTTTAATCTTTTCTTTATCTCATTCTTGAGCTAAATAGTCATATAGAGATTAGTGAGCATACATCGTGATGTCACATAATCCTAACTCATACTAAGCATTAAAATCTGACTAATCATGCTTTCTATTAATCAACATATAACATGGCATACTAGCACATATAGCATGAAAATTAGCATATTGCAAAGCATCACATGGCATCCAGTTGCATACACCCTTAGCATACATCTAACATACTTTAGCAAGTATCAACTCAAGTCTATGCTGTAGGCGGAGTTGTACTTACCTCTTTTCCTATGTCCGGGTTGCTGCTATCCTTCCACGGAATACAGCTGCAAGCCGTCTCCTCCTTGAATAAGGACATAGGTGAGTGATTCTGGTTGTAGAATGTTGGTGCTCTAATCAACATGCCTACTAAACCTAGTTGTATGTCCCCGACTGATATTTAACTTGGTCCAATTTGGCCTTTTACTGTTTGGGAATAATTCCGAACCTTGATTAACCCCTTAAGAGGCTACGTTGGATAACCTCTTGGGTAGATCATGATCTACTAATGGGTTTTCTTTAAAACCTCGGGCTTTACTATTTTATCACAGCTTATTGGGTTAATGGCCTTAACCCACTTTTCTTGGCCCATTTCTAAAATTATGGGTAGCCCTTAGGGTTACGTTGGATAACCCTGAAGGTTACTCTTATCCACTTGTTGGGTCAACCAAAGTTAACATTTGGTCAACTACTAGTCAACCCTTATCAAATTTGGGCTTTTTATGGCTAAGCCTGGTAACTCGGGCCCTATTCCCAGTTTCGTCCCGTAATCGGCTTGATTACCATTTTTATCTTAAAATTCATCTTCTTATCTTAAAACTTCATTTTCTCATCCTAACTTTCTATTTCATTACCTTTTTATACTTTGAACAATTAAAATATAAAAATCCTTAAAACTCTTTACAAAATTTCCGATCTTTGAAATAAATCTTAATAAAAGTCGTTTTGGGTTGTAAACTGCCTTTGGAATAGTTTTCGTAGTTAAAACAACGGTTTAAAAATAACTTTACAGTTTTTAGAAAGCATTTGTAAAACTAAGGTGTAGGAATTTTCGGATTCTCTGCACACCCTTCATAAAATAGTCTCAGTTTAAAAATTAGTTTGGAATTTGAAAAACTTGTCTTCACAAAAGTTGTAGCTCTCGAAAATTGCTAAAACTTTTGTATTTTGTGAAAAGTCCAGTTCTGCCTGTATTAGTACCAGTTTTCGTTTGAAATCGGCTGACCCTGAAAAACTGGGTCTGGGGAATCAGCCACGGTTTTTGGTAAAAACGGAGGCCGTTGAAGCCTCATTTTGAGATTCTGTTTGCTCACCTCTCTAGTAAAAATCGTTCCAAGCAACTTTTGTGTTTTGATTTTTACCTCGTTCGGCCTCTAAAGGCCTTAAAATTTCACTTTCCTGAAACTGGCCAGATTCGAATTCGAATTGGCAGTTTTTGTGCTTACGTCTGGTTTACGTCCTATTTCGCGAATCTACCTCAACCGACCACTTCGGGAGCCTACTAGCCAAACACACAACGTTTCTAACATCCCATTTGAACCCATTAGCCGTCCCCTATTGTCCATACAAACCAATTGCCAAATCCATGAACCTAAGTTTTCACTTGGTTCTAGCTTAGCATACATTACATACAAGTATCAAAATTTCATCCCTAAACTAACATGCTTCCTTGGCTGCCTAAGGGCAGATTTTTGGCTACACTTGGGGAACATACAACCTTAGTCTTCTAGCATGAAAAATCAACCACAAACAAACACAAACCAAGCAAGATTTAAGCCATGCAAACCCTAGATCTATCAATCAAGAACACACCAAATCTAGGGCATAAAACCATAAATGGACTTAAGTCCTTACAACCATATTGAACCACAAAATTAACCTCAAATTGAGCTCAAAATTAGAAGGTTAGGGTTCTAGAAATTACCTTGAACCAAAGCTAAGTTTGGCTACCCAAAATTTCTCCTTCTCCCTTGCTCCTTGACCCACACGGCCACTCTTCCAATGAAACCCCAAAATTTTTCGGTTGGCTCTCAGATTTCTCCTCTCCAAAGCCGAGCACTCCTTGGTCAAAAGCCCCAAAAATATTTCAACTTTCTCTCACTCTTTCTCCTTCCTCCCTATTCGGCCTCAACCCTAGAAACCCATAAGAAAATCCAAACTTCCTCTAGCTTCCTCCTAACTCAAATTCACACTCCTATGAGTAAAACCCCTCAATAAAATCTTGGTTTTCTCTCCTCCCTCTCTCAATTTGTGGCTGCCGAAAATCCTAGAGAGAAATGGCAAAAGGTTGCCTACAATTTCTCATTAAAATGAATAGGATTTTGAGGGGGTTATTTATAGGCATTTTGGGAGGTTTGGGTAATTGAAATTTGGCCCCAAAAATGTTGCTTTTTCTTGTTTTCCCCATGAGGTGGCCGAAGGTTCTTGTGGTGGGGGAAGCTCCACATCTTCAAGCTTAAGGTAGTGGGAAATGATGTCATGAGGTAGGGATTAAATGACATCACCCTTGCTAAGTCTTGTTTGGCCATTCTTTGTTCTCCAAAAACTCATTTTTTTTTCTTTTTTTTTTTTGTGCTACACAGATAATTCTAATATTGTGGTTCACTAATTCATAATATTTTTATTTTGTACCGAAGTACAAAAATTTATCTGTGTGAATCTTGGGACCGTAAAATATTTTTCTCAATTTCGAACCCTTTTTGCTCTTAATTTTTTTTTCTCTTGGTGTGCTTGATTTTCTAGGAATATTTTAAGGCCTATTCTTGCTATCTAGTTCACAAAACATTTTTTCAGTATTCTTCCATACTGCTTTTCAACATCTCGCAAAGTCAACCCTTTGACTTTTATCAGTTAAACTTTGACTTTTTCGGTCAAAGTTGACTTTCGTAAAATCGTGCACTGTTTCGGCCTTTTCGACTTGAAAGGTCCGTTTTCGAACTCAGAAATCAATTTTGAGTCTTCTTGACCCATTAAAACTTACAAAATCTTTCAAAAGCCCTAAACCGAGCTTTTTCACAAATAATTTTATTATGTGAAAATTAATTCCATAGTAGGAAAAATGTATATTGAAAAAGTCGAATATTACAGTGTCTCTTGTCTGTTTTTGTTTCAATATTTTCTCATTTAATTTTTATAATAATTTTTCTTTATATCCAATCAATGGTCTATCTGATGGTATCTTAATCTATATTTTTGTTTTTATTTCTGGAGTTTGTTACAAATGTTTTAAAAAATCTGGAGGGAAGAAAAAGAGAAAATTACTTGCACAGCCAGTGTTGTGCGCCATTTGGAATTTTTTGCCACTGTTGTACAACAACCACTTACTTTTCTGAATCGGATTGTACTTTCAGTTTTTCTTTTTAAATTTTGTAGTGCTTTTATTGTTTTTCGATTTTGCCCCTGGCTGAGGTTCATTCTTCCAGTTTCCCATATTTCCCTCTCTCCAACTTTCTCTATTCTTCTCGGTCTAGCTCTGTGATTCCTCTCTCTCTCTCTCTCTCATCTTCCCCTCTTTCTCGCTCTTCTCTCTCATTCTCTCTCTTTGGTTCTCTCACCGTTGTTTTTTTTATCTCTGACGGTGGCCGGAACTCGTGGTAAGATAGCGGAGAAAGACGGATCTTGCGCCAATGCCGCGCCGGAGATCGCACACCTGAGATCGAGCTCATCCACCGCGCTCCGAGATCGCAGTCAGAGATTGCACCGGAGATCGTGATCAAGACGGAAACCATAGGACGAGACCACGGAACCACAGATCTGTCCTCACGCACTGACGATCGCCTGACATCGGCGATCCTTCCTCTTTTATTGATGCTCGATTTCCGATTGGAGCTCGCACACTTCGGAGACGCCGGAGCTGGCCGAAGCTCTCTCTCTTCGAAACTCTCTCACCTGGCTTTTGTGATTCAAAACTAACAGGTACCTCTATTTTGATAGTCACTATCCTCGTGTCTCTGTCTGTGTCTGTGTCCGTGTCTGTGTCTCTGTTTGTGTGTGCGCGTGCTTGTTTGTGTGTGTGTGTGGGTGTCTGTAGGTCTGTGTGTGTGTTTGTGTGTATTTGTGTTTGTCTCTGGTTGACCCTAAATTTGAGTCCTAAAAGCCATAAATGCATTGCATGAAGAAAGCAATGAATATGAGAGAATTAGACCTTAATTCCAACCATATATATATATATATATATATATATATTAATTGTTTTGACTAAACTTGTATAGTTTCTTACTTATTTACCAAATATATTGATTTTTTCCTTATTTCCAGGCTGTTTCTTACATGGTTTTTGTTTATATGGAGTTGAAATTTGAAATTGATATTCTACATGTTTAAGGAAGACAGAGGTCATATTTAGATGTTGATATGATAAATGGATCAAATGACAAGTTTAATGAGCAGGACATGATTGGGCTTTTTTCAACAAGAAAAAACAAAGGTATAAGCTTAGAGCAGGGGTGCTGTAGACCCCTCGTGTTATATCCTTTTAATGGGATTTTCAATCTGATATGAGAATGATTAGTTTGTTAATATGAAGAAAGGTTCCAAGTTTCTGTGTTTCTTTTTCCTGAAGTTTTACCTTTCTAAAAACTCTTGATCTTTATACAAATTGATCTGCCATTTTGAGTTATAGTGTTTTTGCCATATTTTTGCTTTCGGTGATCATGCTTAGCAGTTATATTTGAAAACGTAAGCCATTGAGAATTTTGGATATTTTTGTGTAAATTTTTTTACTTCAGATACTTTTTTTGTTTTTTTCTTGAAACATACTCCAGAATACTTTTGGGTAATAATGATTTTGTAATTCGGTGATATTTGTTGGAAAAAATTATTTTATTAGAATATAAAAGTTATTTTATCAGATATTTTCAGAGTACGAAATTAGTGGCCGGGTAAGAGATGTTTGACCATCTATGTTTAAGACAAAATATTCTAGTAGAATATTTAATAAATTCTAATAGATTATTCAACATATTCTATTAGAATATTTCAGTGACAAACATCTATTACTGAAGTCTAAAGCATCCTACCATTCATGTTAAAAAAAAATCTATATTTTAGTAAAATATTTAATATTCTAGTAGAATAACCAAAATATTCTAATAGATTATTTAAAATATTCTGGTAAAATACATACAATAATCTACTAGAATATTTTGGTGATCGACACTGACAGTCAGAGTCGGAGATATTTGAGCATCCATATTAAAAACAGAAAATATTCTGGTAGAATAACTACAATGTTCTACTAGAATGTTCCAATAACCAATGTCGGCGGGTGGAGTCAGAAATATCCAAGCATCCATGTTGAAAATTGAAAATTTTTTAGTGAAATATCTAAAATATTCTAATAGAATATCCACAATATTCTCTTAGAATATTTTTGTGACCAATGCCGACGGTTGGAGCTAGTGATGTCTGATCCTCCATGTTGAAAATAGAAAATATTCTAGTAGAATAACTAAAATATTTTACTAGAATATTTAAACAATTGGCGTCGGTGGTCGGAACTGGAAACATTCGATCATCCATATTGAAAATAGAACACATTTTAGTAGAATATCCAAAATATTCTATTAGAATATTCCAACGATCAGCATTGGTGATTCATGCCGGAAACTTCCTGTTATCCATGTTAAAAATTTGAAATATTCTTGTAGAATTTCCACAGTATGGGCAAGTCCGTGTCTTGTAGATTTTTTTTTTTTAATTATTAGTAAAGATAATTTAGGCAAAGCATATTTTGTTGATGGTTGACTAGTACTCTTAGATGGCAAAGAAGTAAAGTGTCCAAAAACCATGTCAAAAATGTGCAGAGGTTTTCTTAATTTTTTCGTAAAGAAATTTTAAGGACTTAAAAACTATTGTTTTTCGGTAAAAAAAAAAAAAAAAAACAAAGTAATTGTTGTTATAGTTTAATGATAATTCTTCCTGCATTACTTCATTATTAAATGTCAAATTCTCTGATTCTCATCCATAAGTTCCCAAAAAAATAAATAAATAAATAAAAATACTTGTCACGATATTCAATTACGATTTTATCATTTGTTCAAACATAATCCCCTTTGCCTCGGGGCTTCAAGAATGGGTGTGTAACAAATCAAGTCCTTGCAATACGGTTGAGTAAGTTTTTACTTCACATGATTAAGCAAAGTGTGTTAAAACCTATTTTAAATACTTCACATGATTAGAATATTAAAAAAAAAAAGAACACTTGAAATTATAGGTAAAATATTATTACATCATTTTCTCTATAACGGCAGAATAAAAAAATAAAACTAAAACGACGATAGATATGATCACTTGAAGACAACGGAAAACAACGGCAACAACAATCTAGATAAACGTCATCAAGGTTTAAATGACGACAATCGATATAAAGGAAACCAACTCGGAGTAACATTAATAACTACAAACATAATTCGAATCTGAAAAACGGCAAGCAAAAAATTTTCAATGTTGCAACAATTACTCATGAGCTTTTTCCACCCACGTTTCTCAAAAAAGGTCCAAAATTTATTCTCTCTTACGTATACCCTCTTTTTTGAATCACGATATAAATTCAATCAATTTTGTTTGCAATTATTTTAGCTGGCAATTTTAAGTTGTAATTTGTACATGCAATTCTAGACCAAAGGCTAATTTGCCACTTCTATGAGTTCATTTGGTATTTAAGTTGAGTTTGAGATGAAATGAAAATTTTAAGCTTAAGTTGGTTGATTTTTTAAAAATTAGTTATAAATTTTATTAACTTTTCAGAAAAAGACAAAAATTAAGATGAAAAAATACAGTTTAGTTGGAGTTAAACCTCGATACCAAACGTAAGCTATATGTTGAACATGATAAACGAGAGGATTATTTATTCAATTAAACATGACCAAAGGTGTTTGAATTTGTCTAATACCCATCTCAAAGAACTACCAAGTTCGGTTGGTACACTACATAATTTGCATCAGACGTTGCTGTTGTCAAGTTGTGGAAAACTTGAACAATTGCCAACCAACACATGCAGTTTAATCAGCTTGCGTCATCTTGTGATCAGAGGCATGGCTTTAAAAGAGATGCCGCCACATATATGCAAGTTGACGAATCTCCAGACCATAAGTGATTTTGTTTTGAGCGAAAACAATGGATCTAGGATCAAAGAGTTAGGAGCATTGCAGCTTTTGGGTTGTGGGCTTCGTATTTCCAGACTCGAAAATGTGGTGGATGTTTTTGAAGCTGATTTGAAGAATAAAGAGTATCTTACTAAGCTTAAATTGAAGATACATTCAAAGAAAGGGAAGTACTTAATGCACTTGGACCCCATAGGAAGCTAAAAAAAACTCAGAATCGAAGGTTACAGAGTTACAATATTCCCTGATTGGGTGGCAAATCAGTCATTTGGTGACATGGTTGAAGTTTGTTTGCAAGACTGTCCAAACTGTTGAATACATATGTTAGGACTAAAGAAATTGTGAATGTTTCACTTGTCGTGTTGCTGCCCCAAATATTAAGTTTATTCAAATTTGCTTTCCACTTCAATTAACTTTATAGGTCGAACCAGAAGTTTTGTTGTGAATCGAATCTTGCACTTTTGCTTCCTGGCTATGCTATTGATTAGGGAGCTCAATTTTGTTGTGGTATTTCTGCCCACCTAACGAGCATAACCAAGGTACTTAAAAAATATATAAATTGTCCTTCCGCTATTTTGATCTTCATCTAATTTTTAGTACATATTTTCCTGCTTGGTTAAACTGTTGGTAGCAAGAATTCTTCAAGAAAAATATATTTCAGATTACTTGTTTTGGGCTAGAATTTAAAATGGTTGGTCTGACTACATTAAAATGGTATGTTGTTCTGTCGACATGAGTACCGGCCAATCTGTTGAACTCTGTAATTACATAAATTAGCGAGTTATGAACTTGTTATTTGTTTTTCACTTCTAGAATCACTTAATCGAATTGTGTTTGTAGCTCTGTTGTCTAGTCTTGGCTGCGTTGCGGTTGCTCTTGTGCAGGATGTGGGGACTAAGATCGCTGGAGATGTCACAATTTTTATCAGAGGCTCAAATTATTGTCTTAAATCATAAAGGAGACTGGAATTCTGTTTGTTTCTTTATCAGCAATATGGAGCAACCAACGTAGATAGTCAGCATGGTTGCATGAGCAATTTCCTGCAATTATCCACCTGAGAAGTTGATTGTTGAACCCGAGGCCTAGTTTGCAAAGCATTTTATCACACTAATGGTTGTCGACTAAGGTTAGTGTAAGCAAATTTAGAGTTTGGACTAGTATATCCTTTGTCAAACTTTAAGCTAAATAATTGAAAAAGTGTCAAATAAGAAAGGAAAAAAAAGGACCTAGCAGGGTGATTATCTTCTAAATCAAAACGGGCTTGATTTGTATTGTTTCTGTTTTTGTTTTTTTGGTTTTTTGCTTTGTTTTTGTTTTTGTTTATGTTTTTTTGTTTTTTTGTTTTTTTGTTTTTGTCAGATTTAGTTCATGGAAGGGACACATATGCGGTGATTATTGAAGGAAATCAATTGCTGACTTTGCTGGACATGGGAATTATAAAAGCGACCTAGTTGGCGTCTCAACTTCAAAACTAGCGCCAAGAATGCAGCATTCGTAAGCTTGCTTGATTGCTTACTTCTGTTTATTTCGTACATTAACCTAAGTATAATGCTTTTGTTTGCATACGTAAAGTGTAGAAAAGATATGAAATTATGCATTGAGGAAACTTTGCCCGAATTTCATTTTTTCTGATTGAAAGATCATGTCATCGGACTTGTCGTGTCATATTTGTGTGACAACAGACAATGGTAATCTTGTTTGTAAGACTTTTGGTTATGCAATTTCATTAGTAACTACAATGTGTTATAAGTCACCGGCTGTCTAATTCTGCCAGCATTCATCCGAGAAGGATGGCGAGTTTGTTCTGGAACGGTTTGTCCATAGAGGTATTCACATACCATAGCTTGTTTAAGTGCTGAGTACTGAGTTGAAAAGCATTAGATTGTCTTCAATTTATAGAGAATCGATGCTGAGGTGAAAATGGCTAAAGGAATTTGAAATTTTATTCTAGTGTTTTTCGTTATGATGTTTTATCCCTTTTCAATTTTTGTATCAGCTTCAAGTTTGTCATCTTTTATTGACAAATATAATTTTAAATTGTTAATTAATGTGATCATCTTTATTAATAATTAAAAAAATAACTTAAAATTAGTATAGAAAATTAGGTTTAGAGTTAGAGTTTCTAATATTATATAAACAATGAGATTCCACCGTGTTAAATATTCAGTATGAAATAAAAAGTGTCTTCATACTTTTTTACTCTTGGTGAAAATTTTGCTTTTTCTTGGCAACGTTCTGGGTTTGGCACCATTATTTGAAAAAAGTGGAGCAACCAATTAATGAGGAAAAGATGATCCCATCTACTTTCCAAGATTCTTGTTGTTGGATATAACTATTCTATTTAACGAAGATCTTGTCATTTCCAATTTCTCTTTTACAATTTATTCTTGTGATTATGATATAATCTACAATAAAATAGAATCAGCTGTGAAGATTTTTTTTTGCTAAAAAAAAACTTCCCATGATGAATATGGACCATTAATCTAGTGTAAAATAGAATTAGTTGTGAACACTTAGTTGGCCTTAAAAAAAAAAAAAAAAAAAGAAAGAACTTTACTTGGCTAATGAGTGTGAGTTTGAACTCTACAACTCAATTAAAGACGTGTAGCACTAAACTCTTATTTGCCATCATTAGTTTAAAAGGAAGATTCAATTCTAATATATTTATATGTATATATATATATATATATATATTTTAAAAACCGCATTACACCTATTTTTTTTTTTTCTTTATTTCAAAAGATACTCAACTTCAATTGAAATCTTTTTAAACGTTAAAAAAAAATACTGTGCCAAACATACCATAAGCTACCCCTTGCAATGATATACGATTAGAACTATTTTCAGCTTCCAATTGTTTGGAAAATAAGCAGGATTGTGCGTCGTCATTATTATTATTATTTTGAAGTTTTGGTCAACTACGCTCAATAATTGTTCCTAAAACCACAGGTTCAAGGACCTATCAATACTTTCCATCAAACGTGCAAATTGGACTAGAACTAGAAGTGAAAAATAATAAATACAAAGAAAAGTACAAAGAATTCAGGGCCCGTTTGAGAGTTGAGTCAACGTTTTCAAACGGACCTGAAACTTCCAATTTTACAATAAATTTTCTCTATTTTATTTTTAAAAAAACTCAAATTTTAAAAATATATAAGTTTCTAATTTCAAATTATAATTAGATGATTTTTATATCAAAATACTCATAATGATGAGATGAACAAGACAAGATATATTTTGCATTCTTTTTTTTTCCGAATACATTTTCAAATTTGTATTATTTTCTATATCATAAAACTTTTTTAAAAATCTTCTCACAAAAATACATTTTCAATCTAAAATTCAAAATACTATTTTTAGACGTCTTCCAAACAGCCCTCACTGCTTTTAAGGTTCCAACTACATACTGTTGCATTGCAATTGAGATCACTACCCCGTCATTTGTGAAAACTTTATAATTGGTCCCCCATTACAGGTTCGTGGAACCATGATTAATACGTACTTGACTTTTCCAAACACGTAAATTGGAGAAGAGATGATAATGAAAAATTTGGTGTTACTAACATTTCTCATTTTTTTCATGAAGGAAATTTAGAGGGGAAAAAATGACCCTAATAAAATATGGAGTTTTGAAAAAAAAATAAAAAAAAAATAAAAAAAAAAAACAAACAAACAAACAAAAAACAAAAATGAAAGGGCTTTCCCCCTAGTTTCATAGGCACACCAAATAAGTACAGTCAATCCCTCTAAAGTTCATTTGATATGATGCCATTACCTCTGTATTTTAAAAGAAATTTTTATAAAACACGAATGGTTTCTGCGAGAAAGTTTCAAATGATGTAAGAAAGGCATGTGAATAAAACAAGATTTATTTTTCATTTTTTTTTCCGAGCACATTTCCGAGTTTGTACTATTTTCTATATCACAGAACTTTTTCAAAAGTCTTGTCCCAAACACACATTTCCAATGTAACCTTCAAAACACCATATTTAGATATCCCCCAAACAGCCCTCATTGCTTTTAAGGTTCAAACAACATACTGTTGCATTGCAATTGAGATCACTACTCGTCATCTATGAAATTTTTATAATTAGTCCCCCATTACAAGTTCATGGAACTATCAATACCTAATTGACTCTTTCTAAATAAGTAAATTGGACAAGAGATGATAACAACAAAATTGATGTTACTAACATTTCTATTTTTTCATGAAGGAAATTTGGAGGAAAAAAAAGATCCTAATAAAATATGGAGTTCCAAAAAAGCCAAAACAAAAACAAAAAAAAAAATAAAAGGGCTTTCCCCCAAGTTTCATAGTTTCATAGGCACACCAAATAAGTACAGTCAATCACCTTAATGTGCATTTGATTTGACCTCTGGTATTATAAAAGAAATTTCCATGAAACGTGTAAATTGGACTAGAACTATAAGTGAAAAATAATAAATACAAAGAAAAGTACAGAGAATTCACGGCCAGCTTTAGAGTTGTATCAACGTTTTTAGACGGCAAAAGTTAGACGTAAAACTTCTAATTTTATATTTGGTAAATGAGTTTAAACTCAAATTTTATATTTCAGTTTTTGTCTTTTTTTAAAAAGTCAACAAAAATTATAATTAGTTTTTAAAAAATCAACCAACTCAAACTTAAAAATTTTAACTCAAACCGTTTCACCAAACAGAGCCTAAATTTTCTCTTTTTTATTTTAAAAGAAACTTAAATTTTAAAAATAAATGGGTTTTTCATTTTAAATCGTAATAAAATGATTTTTATATCAAAATATTCATAATTATGAGATGAATAAGGCAAGATTTATTGTGGATTTTTTTAAACATATTTTCAAATTTGTATTATTTTTTATATCACATAATTTTTCTAAAAGTATTTTTCCAAACACTCATTTTCAATGTAACATTCAAAACATCATTTTTAAACGTTCCCGAGACGACCTTCACTGCTTTTAAGGTTCAAACTAGCCATCATCTATGAAATCTTTATAATTGGTCCCCATTACAAGTTCGTGGAACCATCAATACGTAATTGACTCTTTCCACGCATAAATTGGACAAGAGATGATATAGACAAAATTGGTGTTATTTACATTTCTCATTTTTTTTTCATGACCAAAATTTGGAGGAAAAATAAGAGCCTAATAAAATATGGAGTTTTGTCAAAAAAAAACAAAAAACAATTGAGATCACTACCCGTCATTTGTGAAATCTTTATAATTGGTCCCCCATTACAGGTTCGTGGAACCATGATCAATACGTAATTGACTCTTTCCAAACACGTAAATTGGACAAGAGATGATAACAAAAAAATTTGGTGTTACTAACATTTCTCATTTTTTTCATGAAGGAAATTTAGAGGGGAAAAAAATGACCCTAATAAAATATGGAGTTTTGCAAAAAAAAAAAAAAAAAAACAAAAAACAAAAAAACAAAAAAAACAAACAAACAAACAAAAAAAAAATGAAAGGGCTTTCCCCCTAGTTTCATAGGCACATCAAATAAGTACAATCAATCCCCCTAATGTTCATTTGATATGATGCAATTACCTCCGTATTTTAAAAGAAATTTCCATGAAACACGAATAGTTTCTACGAGAAAGTTTCAAATGTAAGAAAGGCATGTGAACAAAACAAGATTTATTTTTCTTTTTTTTTTTTTCCAAGCACAATTCCGAGTTTGCACTATTTTCTATATCGCAGAAATTTTCCAAATGTCTTGTCCCAAACACACATTTCCAATGTAACCTTCAAAACACTATCTTTAGATATCCCCAAATGGCCATCATTGCTTTTAAGGTTCAAACTACATATTGTTGCATTGCAATTGAGATCACTACTCGTCATCTATGAAATTTTTATAATTGGTCCCCCATTACAAGTTCGTGGAACCATCAATACGTAATTGACTCTTTCTAAATGAGTAAATTGGACAAGAGATGATAACGACAAAATTGGTGTTACTAACATCTCTATTTTTTCATGATAGAAATTTGGAGGAAAAAAAAGATCCTAACAAAATATGGAGTTTCAAAAAAAAAAAACAACAACAAAAACAAAAACAAAAACAAAAATAAAAGGGCGTTCCCCCTAGTTTCATAGGCACACCAAATAAGTACAATCAATCACCTTAATGTGCATTTGATTTGACCTCTGTATTTCAAAAGAAATTTCCATGAAACGTGTAAATTGGACTAGAACTAGAAGTGAAAAATAATAAATACAAAGAAAAGAACAGAAAATTCAGGGCCAGCTTGACAGTTGTGTCAACATTTTCAGATGGAAAAAGTTAGATCTAAAACTTCTAATTTTATATTAAATTTTCTCTTTTCTATTTTAAAAGAAATTTAAATTTTAAAAATAAATGAGTTTTTCATTTTAAATTGTAATAAAATGATTTTTATATCAAAATATTCATAATGATGAGATGAAGAAGACAAGATTTATTGTATATTTTTTTAAACATATTTTTCAATTTGTATTATTTTTTATATCACATAATTTTTCTAAAAGTCTTTTTCCAAACACTTATTTTCAATATAACATTCAAAACATCATTTTTAGACGTTCCCGAAACGGCCTTCACTACTTTTAAGGTTCAAAACTATCCATTATCTATGAAATCTTTATAATTGGTCCCGATTACAAGTTCGTGGAACCATCAATACGTAATTGACTCTTTCCACACGTAAATTTGACAAGAGATGATTTAGACAAAATTGGTGTTATTTACATTTCTCATTTTTTTTCATGACAGAAATTTGGAGGAAAAATAAGAGCCTAATAAAATAAGAAGTTTTGTAAAAAAACAAAAATAAAAGGGCTTTCACCCTAGTTTCATAGGCACACCAATAAGTACAATCAATCCTCCTAATATTCATTTGATATGATGCCATGGACTCGGTATATTAAAAGAAATTTTCATAAAACACGAATGGTTTCTGCGCGAAAGTTTTAAATGATGTAAGAAAGGCATGTGAACTTGACCCATAATATTTTGATCATGTTTTGGTCATTCTAGTTGGGGAAAAAAAATATCCTTGTTATTACCAGAATTATGTGGTATGAAAAAGAATAATAACCAATTAATAGAGTAAAATTATATCAGAATTAATCAAAATTGATCGAATTTGATGATGGTCTAATGATCAACAGAATACAATATTAGACTCATCCAAAAAAAAAATCAGAATACAATATCAATACATATATTTTTATTACGAAACTTCCATTTGATTTGACATTTTCAACCCTTTTTTTTTTTTGAAATCAGTAAAAATTATAATTAATTTTATAAAAATTAATCAATTCTAATTTAAAATTTTTATCTCCAAACCAGCTAATCAAATACACTTTAAAAAAATGAAAACTTCAGGATTAATTGATAAACATGGATTGTATACTCATGCAACCATAGAAAATAAAACTAGAAAAAAAAAAAAAAAAAAAAAAAAAACTTGGGAAAGAGGTCAGTGTAAAAAGACATGCATGTGTGATAGATATTCATCGGTGATAAAGCTAACATTGACTCTTATTTCACATATTGATCGACTTGGAAAAGTAAAGCCCAAACTGAGGGATGCGCCGTCCAATAGTACATGAAAAATTGAATACAGCCAAATGAAAATAAAAAATAAACATAAAATAAGAAGAAGAATTTATGAAGGAGAAATTAAAAATGAAAGTGATAGTTAGGGTCCGTGTAGTTGGGTAGAGCATTCCAGCTGTCCTCCGCCCATCCATAGAGAAACTTTGGTCATGATTGTCACCTTTTCCATTCTTTCTCGCTTTATCTTTGTTAGGAATTAATTATTTGTCGATTTAGATTATATCTAAATAATAATATAAACAAATCTATGTAAATATAGAATTTAAATTGTATATTTATGTTAACACTTAAGAGGAAAATCCGACTGGACAAGTTGGTTCTCTTTGGATTGACTATCTATTTTTGAAAAGAAAAATTTTTTTATTTTAAATATATTTTTTTTTAATTTTGAGAGTAAGATAATATTTGGTGGTGTAAATAAGTCTTGTACACTTCGGCCCACAAATTAAGCTCCTACTTAAGTATATCTATTCATGGGCATATATATCTGCACAAAAACAAAGAAAAACAATGGCAAGATACAGAATCTTACGAACATCTTAAAAGGAGAAAAAAAGAAAAGCATCCTAATCATCAAACCAGCTTATCGCTGGTAGATCATACAATTTGCTTAAAAATGGACATTAATATAAATTGTACTACGTGTGTGTGTATGTGTGTGTGATGTACCTTAGTTTTGAACAATGTTCTCTTTTAACGTTTGTTGAAACTACAAGAAATAAAGAGAAATTCAGTTGGTGATAAAATATTAACTTCAATGACTCAGATGAGACATAGGCAACGGAAAATATTTAATGATCAAATTATTAACCCCGTCTGGTATAAAGTCTCACTTCTTTACTTTTCTTTTTTCAGTTTATAATTAATGACTTTACATTTTTATTATTAACTAAATTTTCTTCGTACAAAAAAAATTTCAAAGTCACCTCCCAGTGGAGTAGTTATAAATGAGACAGTGATGAGTTGAAAAGGAAAGCACAATGTCATGGTTGTTATATAAATAAATATCAACATATAAATATATATATTTCCCATGCACACTGTTCCCACGGGTCTTCTACCTTAAGAATTAAGTAGTCAATTGTAAAATGTTCTGTATCACTCAGGTTTCATAATTGACTTTTCCAAGTTTCTCATTTCAATTTAATTTCACGTACTTAAAATAGTCGTGTAAAAACATTATGGCCATATATATTTTTGAGCACTTAAAATATTATAATGGCCATATATATTTTTGAGCACTTAATTAACAATTGCCTTGTGATTTTATCGCAGAGATATTTTGAGCACTTAAAATATTATGGCCATATATATTTTTGAGCACTTAATTAACAATTGCCTTGTGATTTTATCGCAGAGATAATTTGTTTCATAAAGTTTTAATTATACAATTTTTCCCTCAAATTTTTAAGAAACCACCCCCCATTGACAACAGTGTTAATTTTTTAACAGAAGTCAGACATTTGACTTGCATATGGATTATTAACTAATGGCATGGATAATCCTTTTTTTTTATTTTTTTTATTTTAACTCAAACTAATGAGGTTAGGATCATTAATTAAGTTTTATAAAATTAGAGAAATTTGAATTAACTTTGCTATAAATGTAAATTCGAGTTAAAAAAAAAAGAAAAAAATTATTTTATGCTATTAATTAGCGACCCTAGTGCAAGTCACACACACGCCTATTTCTATTAAAAATTAACACTGTTTTCGATAGGACTGGTTTTCTATAGATTTGCACATTTCAAGTCCAAATCGTCAAAATTAATAGTCCGGATGGAAATTACAACTATACGATACGAACAGAGGACAACGATCCAAAAAATTCTTGCATACTTTTGGCCGACAAATTATGCTTCTATTTAAGTATACTAGTCTAAAGATATTTGAGAAAATTTACCTAAAAAGGGAAAAATTAAAATAATAACTAAAAAAAATAGATCCACAAAAAAAAAAGTAAATAAAGGATCTTAAAATAAAAAGAGAGACTCATGAAAAAATAATTAAAAAAAAAAGATAAAAGACCTAAAATGAATAAAAGTTGACTAATACAAAAAAAAAAAAAAAAAAAAAAAAAAAAGAGGACTGAATTGTAAAAAAAAAATTTAGGCCAAAAAATAAAATTGAAGGACCAAAAACTAAATACAAAACCTTTCTACAAAAGATGCTCAACAGCGTCAATTATCGACACTTGTGTGTATAGTTATATATTTATTCATGGGCAATCATATATCTGCCCATAAACAAAGAAAAACAATGGCAATAAGACCTGATCAAGAAGTTGATTTGTTAACCAAGTTGTATGAAGCATCAATTGAAGGATCTATGCTTACCTTCAACTCCTTGATTCAAAAAGATCCTTTAATCCTGAGTAAGATTTCACTAACCCCCTTCAATGAAACTCCTCTACACATAACAGCTTTACTTG
>CM046381.1:20626654-20651654 GCA_025413485.1 Ficus microcarpa | reverse complement strand
GCCACCATGATTTCACTCGACAACTTCTTATCCACAAGCCAAAACTTTCTTCCGAGTTGGATTCCCGCCAACGCTCACCTCTTCACCTGGCTTCAGCCGAGGGCCACACGGAGTTAGTCCGAGTACTGTTACAAGAAAACGGCGATGAAAACATGTGCTTAGCCAAAGATCAAGACGGGAAGATTCCTCTCCATTACGCTGCCATGAGAGGTCGAATCGACGTGATTAAGCTGTTGATCGGCGCGAGAAAGGAATCGGTTTTGGAAGTGATGCCCGATGGACAAACGGTGCTGCACTTGTGTGTTAGATACAACCACTTGGAAGCTCTTAAAGTGTTGGTCGAAGCGGAAGTTGCATACGAGAACTGCCCGTTCCTCAACTCCAACGAGAGTGCTGAGGGGAATACTATTTTGCATTTAGCTGTGATGCTAAAGCAAGTTGAGGTAAGTATTAGCGAAACTTATTGTTTCATCTTGGGGAAAATTCTTATTTTGCATTTAATTATCTTCATTTGGAATTTGTTTTTATTTATTTTAATTTGGGAAAATTATTATTTTGTGTTAAATCATCATCTTTTGGAATTTATTTTTATTTATTTTAGTTTAGAAAATTTATCTACAATAATCTATAGCCTATAGGATTTATTAGCATTAGATAGCTTATATCCGATTTTAATACATTCTAAGTTGTATTTATATTGAAGCCTATTTATAATACTCCTTACTATATAGTGAATTATACTCTTCGTTCTTGGTTCGTGTAAATAAGCATATACACATTAAATAACTTTATGTCACTTCTTTGTTTTTGTTTTTGTTTTTGTTTTAATATTTTCTTGTTCAATTTCTACAATAAGTTTCTTTATATCCAATCAAAAGTCTCTCTGATGGCACCTAATCTATATTTTTATTTTTATTTCTGTAGTTTGTCACAAATGTTTCAAAAAATCTTAAGGGAAGAAAAACTATTGTTATTTCATTTTTTTTTTGGTAAAGAAATTTTAAGGGCCTGTTCGGAGGATAATTGGGGATGAAGTTTTGCAGTTGGGACCTTTGGAATTGAGATGAGTTTTGAACATGTGAGTTTAGGACACAACCATTTGAAAAAAAAAAAAAAAAACAGAATAAATTGTTTTGGAGTTCTGTTTTTAGTGAAAGAATAATTGGAAAAACATGTTTTTTTTTTAAATAATGAAAAATAGATGTTTTGAGATGTGTATTTTGTTGATTTTCATATGTAAAAAAAAAATGAAAATAGTAAATTTTTGGAAAAGACTCTTTGAAACCCCAAAAGTTCCCCAAAGGTCCATTTGCAAACCAGATGGTGAAAAGTGCATCCAAGGGGGACCTAAAAGAAAAATACTTTTAGTATCAATATATTGATCATCACAACTAATAAAAGGTGGGTCCCACCTCTATTAGTGTATAACGTTTAACCTCACTAAAGGTAGCTAGCATTGATGGAATCACAAATTCTAAACGAAAATTTATAATTTCACATTAACCATGCAGACTGTGAAATACTTGCTATCAATACCTGGAGTAAAATCAGGAACAGATGATATAGTGAACCATAGAGGTCTCAAAGCCTTCGAGCTCCTAGAGCACTTTCCAGGAACCGACTTCATCAGTGACATAATCCGACATACGTTTAAGGACCTCGGTTTCGAAAATTCGACTTCAGCATCAATAACCCGAGATCATAATGACGTTGCTCGCAAGAAATCAACAACCAAATCATTAAAGGGCAAAGCCAGAAAGTGGTTCGGGTTCCTGAAATACAAAGGAGATTGGAAGGAAAACAAGCGAGACTCTATGATGATTGTGTGTACGGTGATCGCAACCATGACATACCAAACTGCCATCAACCCACCAGGCGGAGTGTGGCAGGAAACCGTAGACGACGGAAAGAGAGGCATTTATAATTGCAGCAAAGAAGACAAGTGCTTAGCTGGAACCTCAATTCTAGCGCGTGCCTATTCGGGATTGTACACCGCTTTCATGGTTTGCAACTGCATTTCTTTCTTCGCGTCGCTCAGCGTCATTCTTCTGCTGATCAGTGGTGTCCGTATGACGAACAAGTTCTTTATGTTCCTTCTAACAGTCACAATGTGCGTGGTGGCGACGGCACTTGCCGCTACCTTCTATCTAGGTATGAGCATGGTGACACCCGACAACTCCTACGATCTCGTGGACAAGTACTTTCGTTTCTCATTTTCGGCGTGGATGCTGTTGCTTGCTTTCATCATTTTGTTCCATGCCGTGCGATTGACCTATTGGATTGTGACGAAGCTATGGCGCAAGTATAAAGCAATGAAGGAGCGAGGGATGGGCCCCTACCTAACTTTTTTTGTTATTTTTATTGCCATTATTATTGTCATTATTATTATTATTATTCTTATTATTATTATTGCTTTTGTAGTGTTAATTTTTTACGCTATTTACAAGTGAGTAAAATATTGCTAATTATTTAGGACGTAAAATGTTGCTAACTAATTTTGCTCTTCTTAAGACTAGATAAGCTCTTTAAATTCAAACTACTGTTTCAAGTAAAGTTTGTTGGTGGTGTACAAGTTTAGCAGATAGCTAAAGATTGGAGTGGATCATGTACTCTTTTTTCCCTTACTCATGCTGTTCTTTCCATGTACTAGGTATTTATTGAGTGATCTCTTTAATTCCTTTGCATAAGGAGATTAGATTTTATTTTTTGCAAGTTGCTTTTATTATTATCATTATCATTATCATTATCATTATTATTATTTTTGAACTCCCAAAGATTGAAGATCGTTTCCAAGTTGGGCAATGGGAAATTATGAAATTCAGTTGTACCCTTTGAAATGAAGTGAACCTACAGTTTTTCATTTTTCAGGAACAAAAAAATCTCCCAGTACAACCAAATTCACTCGAAAAGTTGAATCTCCCAGTACAGTTTTTCTTTTTTTTTTTTTTAAATTTCTTTTGATGATTGATTACATGAGCCAACAAAAAATTCCAATAATCTTTGCTATGGGAAATTTAAAATAGATGACTGGCTAGTTTATTGCATCAAACAACATGAAATCAGTGACAAAGTTAGAAAGTTTTTTTAATTACAAAATTTTGGAACAAAAAAATTTATTGAATAACATATTTATATGTTTCAATTGTTAAGTTGGGTGCACAATTAGGGAAAAAAAATTATAAGAATATATGGATATCAACAGCATATTTCATAAAATTTCTTGTAAAAAATGAATAACACTAGAATTTTTACAAATTTTAAAGAGAATAAAATAACTTTTAAAATTAAGTAGAGACACGTGTCATCAAACATAAAAGATTGGACCGTTGGGTAAGTATTGTAATTGCCAATTCATATCTAATATAAAGGTCCGGAATTTAATCCCACACTTTGACGTTTAAATAAATAAATAAAATTCTAATATTGCTTGGAGCAAAGCCATCTTCCCTAAAACAAAAATGTGAAGATAAAGTCACAGAGGGGGAAAATAAATAAATAAATCGTGCGTAATCAATACAAATAATGAAATAAGACAAAGAAAATAGAATGTGCTTCGGTTTGGAGATTGTAGGTAGTTCACAACTAAAAATTTAGGAGAAATAAAAGAAGATTAAATAAAATTAAAAAATATAAGAAATGGGCCGGCTTCAATTTTTTATGAAAGAAAAAAGTCAATGCTTAAAGGTTCAAACGCTTACGTCAGACAACCTAGTAAAATGAAGTTGAAATTAGGGAAAAAATAATATTAATATTATAATTGCATATATAGTTTATTACATAGATTAATTAGGGTTATAGAAAGATTAATTCCGCCAACTTCCTATATGTTTTGATGACTTCTACCTGAAAAGGACTCGTGTCTATAGGTTGTACCTATTTGATACATGAATAGGTTATTACAATATTCCACCAAAAAAAAAAAAAAAAAAGAAAGAAAGAATAGGTTATTACTAAATAGTAACAAGGAATCTAGAGATAAACCGCTACAGTAATGCTATGTTTGGAAGAAGGAATAATGGAAAATAGAGATTAAGAAAGAGTAAAATACCTAGGTGAAGGAAATAAAAAAGAAAGAAGTTGGTTTTCTTTCATGTTGTTTGGTAAAAGAAAAAGAAAATATCTAATCTAACATGTTAACAATTATGATCTTATAGAAATTAGAAAGTAATGTGAGAGTAAGGTCAAAATAGTGATTTCCTGTACCTTTTGGTAAACTTTTCTCTCTAATTTTTTTTTTCCAATGTTGGAAAGATTAAAATATTGTGGGTCACATGGATTTACATTTTCCTTTCCTTCCCATTAATTTTCCACCCTATCAAACAACCAAAAAAATTATTTTCCTTTCTATAATCCCTCATTTCCCTTCCTTCCTCTCCCTTTTCTACCCTATCAAACAAAGGCTTAAAGGAATATGTCATATTGTTATTAAAAAAAAAAAAAAATGAGCGGTAGTTGTTACATGTCATCAACAGCGGAGCTATTTGGGGATGAGTATGACCAACCACCCCACTGACTTTTCTATTATTGTGTTTTTTTTTTTTTTTTTTTTTTTTTTAAAGAAGCTTGAAAAAAAAATATACGATTTTCTTGAATTCACCCTTGTTAGGATTTAATTTTTTCATGTGCAGCCACAATAAACTTTACATCTTTTCACTTTTATTTTTGTATTTTTCAAAAAGAAAAAAATCTCTATGTTTCCTCATTGAAGAAGTAGAAGACCAATTCTGTCGTTGCATGGGATTGCCTCTAAGTGTGACGCCCCCTTACTACGTAGGGCCGTCACTCGTTACCTTACATTACTTACTTGAAAATTTGGGTATATATTTTTTTTCTTGACTTTCTTAAAACTCTTAATTTTTTTTTTTTTTTTTGAAACTTACTTATAAAACATTTGTCTTTAGTAATACTTCATTACTACTCAAGTAAATGATTACTTAATGTATGTAGTTCCAAAATACCATAAAGCATAATTTGTCTTTATCATACATGCTTATATATAAAAACTTCTTTACATCAAAAGATTTGCGGAAACAATGCGTAGTGGTATCCATACCGCCTTCGTCTTCCGCCACACCGCTCCAACAATGCCCAGCATTAAGCTGCGGGTTTCTTACCTACAGTATGAAATATAACTGAATGAGCTTTCGCCCAGTAAGCACAAACATAATCTCACAAAACATTTAAACATCATAAAAACATTCATCATCATATGCATATGCGTGAACCAGTTATGTTCCATTTATGCATTTCATTAACTTTCTTATCTTTCTTATGGGCCCCTTAGTGTACGTACCCTTAGCATATAGCGCGCCTCCCAGTACAGTTAGATGGGGTTGCAAGCCCCTAACTGCACCAGGGAACATAGGTGATTACACCCTCTTACAGAATCGAGAAGGTGAACCCATAACTTGTATATAAAAATCCTCCACCTTAAGGATGCTGGTACGACACTTTACTTGTGACTTCTTACCATGTTATTTATCTTTAGTGAACATACCATATGATGTCACTACATGATAGCATACTTTGTATCTCATTATAACATGACATGGCATTCTTCTCATTCATGGCAATTACAAACATGACATTTTTATAAGCATGACATTTTGCAAATATAGCACTATTGTAATCTTTTACAAAAATAGCACTTTTTATCAACATAGCATTTTACGAAAGTAGCACCTTTTATAAACATGGCATTTTGCAAATATAGCACTATTATCATCTTTTGCAAAAATAGCACTTTTTATCAACATAACATTTTACGAAAATGGCACCTTTTATAAATATGACATTTCGCAAAAATAGCACTTTTCATAAAACATGGCATTTCACAGATATAGCACACGACATATTGCAGTACATTTGAAATCTACATACTTGAACGTAATTTACTAGTTTTCATACTGCAGGTGAGGTTTGTACTTACCTCTAGTGCCGTGTTCCTTAGAATCGCGTTCCGTAACTCGTCGGCAACGGCAATTTACTTTCCTGATATACCAAAAATATAGGATCAGGATCCTTTCGTAAGGTGTTGGTGACCTACCAACACTCATATTTACTTTTGATTGTATGTCCCCTATACATGTTATCCATCTAGACCATATTTATCCCTATTCTTTATTGAACTTGGATAATCCTTATGAGGTTACATTGGGTAACCCCTTTTTTTTTTTTGTTAGGGTCTTGTTCTCTTATTGGGCTTTGCTCATATATCCTTGTTATTGGGTCATATCCTTTAACCCATTTAATCTTAGCTCAATATTCATGTGGGTATCCCTTAGGGTTATGTTGGGTAACCCTTAAGGTTAACCTTAATTAACCTTGGGTCAACCTCTTGTCAACCCTTGGTTATCCTTGGGTATGTAACTCGGATCTAATATCCGGTTACCGTTCGTAATCGGCTTGTTCACCAATTTTACCATAAAATTCCTCTTCATTATTTTTGGAAAATCTTGTGCAATTTACTTCCCAAAAATCCTTCATTCTTCTTATAAAAATTCTAACTCCTTTTAGTTAGAAAATTCATTAGCTTAATTTTATTATTTCCTTCAACTTGCAAATGTTTGGTTGAAACCCTCTTTTTTCTTTTCTTTATGGAAAAATGTGAATTTCAAACCCGAGCCCTTTAAAATTTATGGTTTTCGAAACAAATCTTTTATAAAATCATTTGGGGTCGGAAACCACCTTTGGAATGGTTTCCGATGCTAAAAAGACCATTTTGGAACACTTCATGATTTTTCTAGAAAAGATTTTCGTGAGATTCATTTGCTAGTTTTCGGACTCTCTGCGCGTCTCTCACAAAACGTGCCCAGTTTAAAAATCGGCTCGGAATCTGAAAAACTTTTCTTCACAAAAGTTGTAGCTAACGAAAAATGCTAGAACTTTCATGTTTTGCACAAAATCTAGTTCGGCCTAGATCAGTACCATTTTTTATTTGAAAACGGGTTAGTTCTGGAAAACTGTGTGGAGAACGTCCCAGGGTTCAGCCACGGGTTTCGAGTAAAACGAAGGCCTTTGGAGCCTTATTTGAAGATTCTGTCCACGTTGTCCTCTAGGAAAAGTTGTTCCGAACAACTTTCGTGTTTTAACTTTTACCTCATTCGGCCTCTAAGGGCATGATATTTTCATTTTCCCGAAACTGCTCAGGTTCGAACCCGAACTGGCAGTGTTGAGGGTTGTGTTCGGTTTACGTCTTAAGCTAGCACATCATAAGTGGACTGCCTTGGCAGATTTTTGGCCTAATCTTATGGGACATACAACCTATCTTCTAGCATGAAAAATCCATCATTTTCATGCACAAATTTTTAAAGAAATCAAGCATCAAAGTCAGCCAACCAACCTAACCTTATCAAGCACATACACACCATAAATGAGGGCAGGAAATCAAATGGACTTATGTCCTTACAAACCACTTGAATCAACCTTAAAAACACTTAAATAAAGCTTAGATTCAAGGGGTTTAAGAGATTTTACCTCAACCCAAGTTAGGGTTTCGAAATCCCAAAATCTTCCTTGGTTCCTTGACTTGTTCTAGCCCTCGGTTTCTTCATGAAGAATGCATCCAAAATTTTATTTTTGTTAGCTCTTTGGCTGCCTCCAAAACTGACCATTTACAAGAGGAAAATCCAAGATCACAAAAAGAAAAATCAAATTTTTTCCTCACCTTTTCTCCTCTTGCTTGGTTCGGCTACCTCCTTGAAGAATCACCAAAAATTTTTCTCTCAATCTCCTCCTTGCTTGGCTCACGGGTTTGACACAAAAAAATGAGATCCAAGAGATCTTTTTGTTAGCTTTTTCTTGTCTCAAAACCGTGCATGAGCAAGGTTGAAAACCTCCAAAAATTTTCAAGAGTTACTCACCTCTTTTTCCTCTTTCTCTCTTGCTCTTGGTCGGCTTCCTCTTGGTGGATTCACCAAAATTTTCTGCTCACTTTTCTCTCTCAAATCCGTGCACTCCAAATGGGTTCTTCAGAATTTTTCTAGCTCTCAAACTCTCCTATTCTCTTCCTCTCTCTCTCCCACGGTTTTGGCTTCAAAATTTCTGAAGAAAGAGTAGTGGTTTGGCTGCATTGAGAAGAGAAAAAGGTGGGTTTGCTTGCCTTGAATCAAGGCTTTAAGTCTTGTCTTTCTTGTCCAAGCTTTTAGCCAAAATCTAGGGGATTTTGAGGGGTGTTGAATCCGGATTTTTGGGAGAGAAAAGGGGCTGCTAGTGGGGTGGTTGGCAGCTGAAAAAGTGGGGGAGTGGAAGCCATGTGCAAGTGTCCTTGTTTGGTTGAACTTTGGTTAGACATTTAGTCACCAAAACCAAACTAGTTTCCTTTCTTTTCCTTGCTAGTTGGCCGAATTTAAAGGGGGAGTTAGGGCTGCCATTGCATTCCAATTTTTTTGTTAGGGAATGGTGATGTGGTTACAAAAATACCATCTTCCACTAACTCTTCTAAGGCCTCGTTTGGCCATTTCGGTCTTACACAGCTCCTTTCGCGTTCTACCGTTATTTCCAACACTGTAATGAGCATTCTTATTTTATATTTTGACCCAAAAATTATTCCATTAAATTTTTGGACCGAAACTCTCTTTCTCCAATTTTTCGGAGACCTTTTTGCCCTTAATTCTTTTTCGGTGTGCTTGATTTTTCTAGGGTGGATTTACGGCTTATAAAACTCCATTTTTGGAGATTCTTTCCGTATTCCTTCATCATACTTGTAAAGTCGACGTTGTGATCCATCCCGGTCAAACTTTGACTTTTTGGTCAACCCTTTGACTTTTTGGTCAACCCTTTGACTTTTGGTCAAACCTTTGACTTTTGTCAAATTTCATCCTTTTTCGTTCTTTTTTTTTCTTTAAAAACTTCATTCTTGGCTAGTAAAACATTAATTGAGTCTCAAAATCATTAAATGAGGACTCCAATATCGTTTAGATAAAATTATGAATTTTTCATTATTATTCATAATTTTTCATATAACACATCATTGATACATAAATTAGACTTTAATTCCTTATGGACAAGGAGATTATAAGTCTTCAAAATTTCGGGTCTTACACTAAGACATCTGCCCAATGGTTGTGTTTAAAAAAATGTTTAAATAATTTGCAATTTTCCTCTTTTTAGCTGTAGGAAAATAAAAGAAAAAATTATTGTCCTTTCATCGTCCATTGTAATGCTCTTTATGAAATCACAGGTTCATTAAAGCAAGAGAATGACCTAATTTAATTTTACTAAAAAAGATGTGTCCAGTTTTCACCCTACACCCATTGTTTCTGAGGCCATTGACTGGGAGGAGCTCAAAGTGGAGCTATAAATTAGTATCGAATATTAGGCACATCTTGTAAGGAGAAAAAAGAAAAGCATCCTAATCGCCGTACTAGCTTATTGCTAGAAGATGATACAATTTGCTTAAAAATGGACATTTATATGAATTGTACTATGTGTGTGTGTATGTACAAGATAGACCTTAGTTTTCAACACTGTTTTCTTTTAACGTTTATGAAACTACAAGACATTAGATTAATTCAGTTGCTGATAATATCTTAACTTCAATGACTCATATGAGACATGCAGTTCTGAGGCAACGGAAACCATTAATGATCAAATTATTAACGAGTCAGGTATAAAGTCTTACTAATCTTTCCAATGTGGTTATTGAGTTTATCAACCAAATGCTAAACAAGAGATGAACGAGACAGGATAATCTTGAGCAGATATAGAAGATTATTCAAAATTACAGATACTTGAAAAATTCAAAACTTGAAGCCAACAATAGTTACAATACTTTGATAATCAACAATTGGACTCTTGCTCAGAAAGAGGGAGATTATAGTTTCAGGGTTTTGGGACTAATTACACGTTTTCTCATTAACTGCTTCTTTACATTTCTAATTCTATTTTTATTTTTTCATTTTAGTTTTGTTTTCTTTTTCTTTTTCTTTTTCTTTTTTCAGTTTGTAATGACTTTTTGGTTTTATTATTAATTAAATTTTCTTCTTATCACATAATAATAATAATAATAATAATAATAATAATAATAATAATAATAAATGAATAAATAAATAAATAAATAAATAAAATCAGAGTCACCATCTCCCAATGTAGTTGTTATATTTGAGACATTGCAGTGATTATGAGTTGAAACGGAAAGGATAAAGTCATGGTTGTTTCATAAATCTTTAATTTTACATTTTTTTTCCCCTTAAATTTTAACAAACCACCCTATTGATGTTGACGTTAATTTTGAAGAGAAATCGACATTTGACTTGCATATGGGCTATTAACTAAGGGCACAAATAATCATTTTCATATATTTTAAGTCTAATTACTGAGGTTAGGATCATTATTAAGTTTTTATCAAATTAGAGAAATATGAATTAATTTTGTCATAAATGTAAATTCGAGTTTAAAAAAAATCATTTTATGCACTTAATTAACAACCCAAGTGCAAGTCACATGCCAATTTTAATTAAAAAAGTAACACTACATTCATGGGACTAGTTTGCTACAGATTTGCAAATACAAGGTCTAAATTATAAAAATTAGAAGTTCTGAGGGAAATTCGTATGTGGTGTGGGTACAGAGGACAACAGTGCAAAAAAGTCTATACTTTTGGCCCACAAATTATGCTCCTATTTAAGTATATCTATTCATGGGCAAATCATATATCTGCACACAAGCAAACAAAAACAATGGCAATAATACAGAATCTTACGAACATCTTAAAAGGAGAAAAAAGAAAAGCAGCCTAATCGTCAAACCAGCTTATTGCTAGTAGATCATACAATTTGCTTAAAAATGGACAATAATATAATACTAGGTGTGTGTATGTGTGTAAGATGTGCCTTAGTTTTGACATTAATAAAATAAAAAGACTGAAAACTGTAATCAAACCTATGACTGACGTACGTCTAGGGAAGATGAATTAAATTCATGAAACTAATTATAAATTAAATAATAATAACAAAACACATGGAAGAAACAACAATGGTAATTGAATTATGAAAGTAAAACACTACACCGGTACCTTCAAATGCACAGACTAACTAGTATATATTATAGGAAAGAATATAAGATATATCAGAAAGGGAAATTTTTGTAGAATAAAGAATGAGTAGACGCATCAGAAAAAATTATAACAAATGATAAAATATTACAACAAATAATGAGGAAACACATTAGAAAAAACACTGTTAAACAATCTAAAAGCATAACTAGGACAAAGTAGCCTAACCATTCAAAGAAACTTTCAAAGAAAAAAAAAAGGACATACTGAATAAAAAAAAAATGTTTTTAAAGGCAAAACAAACAAGCGAATCTAATCTACCCATGTTTCTAATCCTTTAGTGAGAATTGATCAATTGTCAAAGTAGAGAATCATTCATTGAAAACAAATAAGAGACTGCAAAATTTGATACAAATGATTTGAGCTAGACAGAGAGACAAAAAACTCACCCAGAGAAATGTCTAAGGAAAATACGTTCTTGACTTGCTGGATGTGTTGGCTGCGGAGATGAGAATCATTAGAGAGGAAAAATCTATAAGAGAGAGAGAGAGAGAGAGAGAGAGACTATTTGAAAAGAGGCAGCTTAATTTGCTAGTCTTAGTGAGAGAAGGAAATATATGAAAATGAAATTTGAGGGAAACCAGTTTGGTTGTTTTATTTGAATCACTGGCTGATGGATGGCAGATGAGAAATCGTGGGAGAGAGAGGGAGAGTTTTTGTTTTTGTTTTGGATTTAAAGAAAAATGGAAAATAAAAAATAAAAAGATGTTCTAGTTGGGGTTTCACCGAAAAGGGGGGAAGTTATTATGCCAAATGATCTCCCGCCTTTAAAAAAAAAAAAAAAATTCCCACGTATGTAGCTTATTAGGAAAGACACCCAAACCTTAGTGATGACATTTTTTGAACACGCTATTACTTAGTGCTGTTAAAAGAGCACTTTTCTTGTAAGTTTAGCAGGTAGGTAAATATCGGAGTGGATCATGCATTCTTTTTTTTACTTACCAAGCTGTTCTTTCCATGTACTAGGTATTTATTGAGTCTTTAATTCCTTTGCATAAGGAGATTAGATTTTATTTTCTGGAAGTTGCTTTTATTATTGTTATTATTATTATTATTATTATTATTTCCGAACTCCCAAAGATTGAAGATCCATCGTTTCCAAGTTGGGTAATTGGAAATTATGAAATTCAGTTTTACCCCTTGAAACGAAGCGAACCTACAGTAGTTCATTTTTTAGGAACAAAAAATCTCCCTGTATAACTAAATTCACTCGAAAAGTCGAATCACACCTTGTTAATGGGTAGCCGAGATCTCCAAGACGACTTGATTTACCAGAGACGATTTCGGCACCTGGGGATCTTGGACAGGTAGTTTTAGATATTTGAATCTCAAATAATTAAATGGAGGATTAGCCAACACACAGGTTTCTAGAGGAAAAATTGGGGTTTACTGGATTTTTCCTAACGGAAAGAATTAGATTAATATTTTTTCAAATAAAACATTTAGGATACCAATGTAATTGTTTTGTTGTGCAAGATCAATAATTAATTCTACTTTTTAATAGATTATTCAAACACTTACAAATTGGTTTTTAGAAATAAAGTTCAAACAGTACAATTTCTATAAAACTTTACCAAATAAGCCTATAAATAACCAATAGGATAACAATAAAAGCGGCAACAGCAAAAAGATACCCAACTAGAAAAACGTCATTAATGACAAGAACCTTCAGAAACATAATATATATATTGTGAAGTTTTGATAGAGTTTTTATATATTTTTGTTTTTAGTCAATAGAAAAAAAGTAAAATATGTGACTTTTTAATAAATGCTTAAAAATTACATTTTGAAAAATTAAGATTGAAAATCGGTATTCATAATACTATTTTAATGTAATATATTTCACTTGTCCTGCATGGAGTGAATATTTGGTCATTTGTTTGTTTGCAAGTTGATACAACATAGGGCCAAAGTTTTGCTTTCAAATTGTGATACGTTATACTTTTCTCGTATACTTTTCTTAAGAGGGAATGATATTTTCTTAGGTAATATCTTTTGTCCAATGAGGAGATTAGATTTTATTTTCTGGAAGTTGCTTTAACTATTATTATTAGCTCCTTTGCATATTAGTTTTTTTTTTTTTTTTTCCTTTCTTTTTTTTTAAAATATAATGGAGGAGTAGCCAACACACAGGCTTCTAGAAGAAAAAATGGTTTCTACTTGATTTTTCCGAAGGGAAAGAATTAGGTTAATATTTTGTCAAATAAAAAATTTAGGATACTTTTACCGACGAAATTGTTTTGTTGTGTGAAAAATCAATAATTAAATTCTACTTTTCAAAGGAGTTAGTTGTATTCACGTTGTAAAATAGACAAACAAAGTAAAACAAAAGCGAAAAAATAAATACATAAAAATAAAAAATCCACTTGACGATGATGTGGTAACATGTGGCAACCATGTTGCTATCACTAATAAGCAAGGAAGCCATTACTCAAAAAGTCATTGGCTCTTTTAAATGTAGGTAAGAAATGAGTTTGTTTAACAAATTTTTTGCTTTTATTTTTGGTGATAAGTTGAAGAAGAAAAGTAAAAAATGTGGCTTTTTAGTCTAGGTCGGGTCCACATTTTGAAAAGTGCTTAATGCTTCAAAATGATTTTAAAAATGTTCTAATAAACTAAAAAAAAAATTGCAAAAAATCGCAAATATACCCTTATCATAAAACATATAATTGTCATTGTAAAGAAAAACTAAAACTCCAATAGTAGTAATTAATATTAACATAATATAAGTAAGACGAACCCAAAATCCAAATTCTAAAGAAAAGTTATTATTTATAGTCCAAGACCATATAGATTGATAGATATATAGAAGGTTTATTTATTTATTGAATAACTAGATAAGTTGGAAAACCCCATCATATAAAGATTTTACTGAAACTCTCTTACAAATTTTAGAGCTGTATGTTTTGAGAAGCTACATTTTTCTTACTAGATTGGAAGCTCTTTTGGTTAGACAAAGTTCTTCTAACAAATTATCCCAACATTTTTAAAAGGTAGTTTTGAGACATAGAAAGTCAACAATAACTTCTACGACACAATTCCAGATAAGCCTGTAATGACCTATAAGATGACATGTAAAAGTGGCAACAGCAGAACAAACGTCATTAAAATGAAAACGACAAGAACCTTTAAAAACAATAATATTAACATACAAAGAACAACAAGCAGGAAATAAACTACAATAATCTAAGGGCATGAAAGTTATTCCCTGTTCTCAATCAATAAATACCAATGTGTTTGATGATCCATCTAACTGTTTCCTTGTTTTTTTTTTTTTTTTTTTTTTTTTTGGTTAATAGAGAAGAGCTTCTCTATGAATAAGCAATGAAAAACAAAAAAAGAAAGAGAAAAATAAAAGGATATGAAAAGATCGAAGACACTAATTCATGAGAAATTGTATTATGGCCACCAATTTTAATCCTAATTTTTCTTTACATGATGTGACATGAGAGTTGTAATTCTTATATTGATATAATTGTTTAAAAGACTACAACATTAATTTATAACAAGTGGTAACAGCTACAGATGAAAAGATAGTTAACAACTCACTGCTACATAAGTTAATTAACACATAAAAATTGAGATTAGACTTAGTATTCCAAACATTATTCATCAAAATAATTAAAAAATCTCAAAAGCATCCAACTGAAATGAGAAAAGCCGAATCAATGACAAAAATCTTAATTTCAACTACTCTTCTTTACCCACTCTATATCATATTAAGGGAATTAATTCTAAAAGACATAGCAGAAGAGCTTTTATTGCATTCGATCTTAAACTTCATACATATATATATGTGTAATATGATATGGTCCCTAAAAGACCTTTATTTAAAAGTTACAAAATTACAAAATAAGAAAGCTCATGGCTGCATAATTTCAGTGTTAAGGACCTCGAATCGCCTTTTCAATTCGTACGGAGGGGTGGGATGCTCTGTTCGTTTGTAAAGAAATTCGTTGGATCAACTCTAGTCTTCACCTGAATCAACCTGTAGAAATTATTCTTGATATCAGAATTAATACATAAAAATGTAGGTAAGAAATGAGTTTGTTTAACAAATTTTTTGCTTTTACTTTTGGTGATAAGTAGAAGAAGAAAAATAAAAAATGTGGCTTTTTAAGCTAGGTGGTTGGGTTCACATTTTGAAAAGTGCTTAATGCTTCAAAATGGTTTTTAAAATGTTCTAATAAACAATAAAAATATGCAAAAAATCACAAATATCCCTTATCATAAGAGATATAATTATCATTGTAAAGAAAAACTAAAACTCCAACAGTAGTAATTAATATTAACATCATAGAAGTAAGACGAACCAAGTAGCCAAATTCTAAAGAAAAGTCATTATTTATAGTCCAAGACCATATAGATTGATAGATAGATAGAAGGTTTATTTATTTATTTAGTTATTTATTGAATAACTAGATAAGTTGGAAAAACCCATCATATATAAGATTTTACTGAAACTCTATTACAAATTTTAGAGCTGTATGTTTTGAGAAGCTACATTTTTCTTACTAGATTGGAAGCTCTTTTGGTTAGACAAAGTTCTTCTAACAAGTTATCCCAACATTCTTAAAAGGTAGTTTTGAGACATAGAAAGTCAACAATAACTTCTACGAAACAATTCCAATAAGCCTGTAATGACCTATAAGATGACATGTAAAAGCGGCAACAGCAGAACAAACGTCATTAAAATGAAAACGACAAGAACCTTTAAAAACAACAATATTAACATACAAAGAACAACAAGCAGGAAATAAACTACAATAATCTAAGGGCATGAAAGTTATTCCCTGTTCTCAATCAATAAATACCAATGTGTTTGATGATCCGTCTAACTGTTTCCCTGTTTTTTCTTTCTTTCTTTCTTTTTTTTTTTTTTTTTGGTTAATAGAGAAGAGCTTCTCTATGAATAAGCAATGAAAAACAAAAAAAGAAGGAGAAAAATCAAAGGATATGAAAAGATCGAAGACAGTAATTCATGAGAAATTGTATTATGGCCACCAACTTTAATCCCAATTTTTATTTACATGATGTGACATGAGAGTTGTAATTCTTATATTGATAATTGTTTAAAAGACTACAACATTAATTTATAACAAGTGGTAATAGCTACATACGAAAAGATTGTTAACAACTCATTACTACGTAAGTTAATTAATACATAAAAATTGATATCAGAATTAGTATTGCTAACATTATTCATCAAAATGATTAAAAAATCTCAAAAGCATCCAATTGAAATGAGAAAAGCCGAATCAATGACAAAAATCTTAATTTCAACTACTCTTCTTTACCCACTCTATATCATATTAAGGGAATTAATTCTAAAAGATATAAGCAGAAGAGCTTTTATTGCATTCGATCTTAAACTTCATACATATATATATGTGTAATATGATATGGTCCCTAAAAGACCTTTATTTAAAAATTACAAAATAAGAAAGCTCATGGCTGCATAATTTCAGTGTTAAGGACCTCGAATCGCCTTTTCAATTCGTACGGAGGGGTGGGATGCTCTGTTCGTTTGTAAAGAAATTCGTTGGATCAACTCTAGTCTTCACCTGAATCAAACTGTAGAAATTATTCTTGAAATACTTTGTACCCCAAATGCTTGCTTGTGTAATACTTGTGGTGCCACCCTCATTAAGGTTATTCGTCCCAATGTCAAGGTCTCTAAAGTTTATATATGTAGCCCTAGGATTTTCGGACACATAAGGAGTCGTGTAATTGTATAGCCTTCTCACCCAACTCACATGCTTTTCTTCTTCTTCTCCTTCCCATTGCACGAGGTGATGAATCATGTAGAGGTTTCCCGCTCGGTGAGGGAATGGGATTGCGGATTCTGAAATCTCGTTCATTTTCCCTCCGTAAGGAAATACATAGATCATTGCTCTTCCTACGTCTTCTTCGTACAACATTCCCAACATTGTTTCGACCACGTTATCTGGAATAGGCTCTTTCACAAAATCAGATTTCGCTTTGAAAGATAGCATATTGAAATTAGATGTCCTATTAAGCAGAGCGTCCAAGGGTTCTCCATTTTTGAATTGATTAAAAAAGAGAAAGGATTCCACCCATCTCATTTCAAAGCACTCCTGTCCTTGCAAGCCCAACTCAGGAAACTCCACTTTCATCAACTCAAGTAGCTTATCCACGCCGCCATGGAAGGTGCCCCGGACATTAGCTTCTACCACAATTTTCGAATCATTCGAAGACGTTTGGAACGTTATGTAGACTGTTAGATTCTCATCGACTTTGTCTGCGCGGCGTTGCCACCGATGAAAGAGCGTCTTTGTCGCATTGTGTTCCATGTTCCTCCAAACATCAAATACAGCTACCGTCTTTGGCACTGGAACTAGTCGAATCTTCCATTCTACAACGATTCCAAAGCTTGCTGGTCCGCCACCACGTATGGCCCAAAACAAATCTTCCCCCATAGATTTCCGGTCAAGAATTCTTCCCTCAGCATCGACTATTTTTGCGTCAAGAATATTATCAGCCGAAAGGCCATATATTCGCGTTAAATAGCCATAGCCTCCTCCACCGAACTGTCCACAAACGCCCACAGAGTGGCAATCTCCGGCAGGGAAGCCAAGATTTTCACTTTTCTGACCGATCGCATAATAAAGTTCACCCAGCGTTGCTCCGGCTTGAACCCAAGCCGATTTGCTCTCCACGTCAATGCTAACCGAGCTTAGGTTTCTCAAGTCAATCACAACAAATCTTGGGACATTAAAGTAGGACACGTATGAAAGGCCCTCATAATCATGGCCACCACTTCGGGTTCTAATCTGTACGTCGTGTTTCTTGGCGCAGTAAACCGTGGCCTGGACATGGGAGACATGAAATGGTGTGATGATAACGGATGGTTTCGGGGTTGAAGGAGAAGAAAACCGATCGTTTTGTATCGATGAATTCAGCACAGTTGAATATGCCGAATCATTTGGAGTGTAGAAAATGGGCTCCTTAAGGGAGGCAGAGTAGGATACATGACTAGCAAGGCACTCTAGGAAGTCTTGTGGAGTGTCTGCTGAAGCTTCAATTGAAAACGAAAAGAGAGAGACGAAAATTTGGGCAAAAGATAAAGAGATTAATGGGAAGACCTTCATTTTCACGTGAGCGTGAAAGGATATACTAATTGCCTCTCAAATTTATAGAAGCTAATAAGTAATATGCTCCCATTGTATATCTTTTCTATGTCATAAAATCAATAAATTTCCAAAGTACATAAAAATCAATTTGTATGACATCATTGGGTTTGAAGAATGAGAGTATTAAAATTTGACATGCATGCGCTTACTTGACCAAATGCACTTCTCTATATGTGGAACATGAGAAACGTAACGATTTGTCCAGCTCACTAAATATATGAAAACAACTTAGAAAAAAAAATGATAGCTATACGTCTAGAAAACTCATTTAATCCGTATGCATGACATCATTGGCCGTTTTATTTAGAGCTCTAATAACCTAGCCAGCTGGTTTAAAAATTCTACACACGCTTTCTTCAACGATATTTTGAAAAATATCAGTTTAGAGATTAGTGAAAAAATTAAAGCAAACATAGATTTCGTATTTGAAGAGATAAATTCAAGTACGTTTTATTTTTTTCATATATATACTTTCCTCACTCAAAGATATAGGACTTCTTGATATGTTTTATACTGTATATATTTAGTTGGACTACATGCGCTTCATATCTACAATATAGATAAAACAAAACAAAAGCAATGAATAATAAATAAATTAACTAGATTAAAATTAAAAATATTTTTTTACAAAAAAAAAAAGTTACCATGTGACGGACATTGAAACCGCCATGTGTTGACAATTGAGGGGAAGCGTACGTCCTTTTCAAAGTGTAGCAAGATATTATCCTCACTCAAAGAGATAGGACTTCTTGTTGTCGTGTATTGAGGACTTCTTATAGTGACATTGAAGCATTTTTTAAAAAATAAATAAATGGAGAGGAGGAATTATAAGGTCTCCAATTTAGAATTCATCCTTAATGACAATATATATATATATATATATAATATAATAAAATAAAATAATATTTAACGTTAGGATTAAAAAGAAAAAAGAAAAAAGAAAAAATAGTTTCGTACAAAACTAAATTTATATCCAGTTCCTACAATGAGTGCTAAGTTTGTAGGATAAATTTTTCTTAACTGAATTTATATCCAGTTCCTCAAAATGTGAAAATAAGCTAATTTCTCCCAACAACCCGAAGCAACAATTTGTACCTTTTTCTTGATAATGCTTGTTTTCATTGGTAAAAAAAAAAAAAAAAAAAGGCTTGACTTAACTGACACATTACATATTGTCCGCTTTGAACCTCATGCCCACACAGTTTTACTTCTGAGCTCACTCTAAAAGGCCTCATGCCAGTTTCACAAGGTTGTTTTTGTTTTTGTTTTTGTTTTGTTTTTTTGTTTTTTTTTTTTTTTTTGACTTTTGAACCATCTCATATATCCATCCTCAAGTAATGTGGGAATAAATAATTACTCTTCTTCTTACAGGGAATTATGATCGTTACAATCACCCCTCCTTTTTGGGTCCAACGTCCTTGTTAGCCACACTTTAATTAGGTATAGGCTCTAATACCATTTGTAATGACATGTGCTTCCCTTTGATATGATATTACTCATTTTGCACCTCATGTCCACACAGTTTTGCACTTCGGCTCACCCCAAAAAGGTCTCATATAATTAGTAGGTAGTCTCTTTACTTATGTACCACTGCATATATCAATTCTCAAGCAATATGGGACTGCATAGTTACTCTTTTCCTTATAGGGACCGATGACTATCATATAATTTATAGGGTTAAGGGCTTCCAGGCTTTGTTTATGTGACATCATTGCCCGTACTTACTTGACATCATTCAAAGAAAACTCATTTTATACATTTGCATGACATGAATATTGGCGGGTTTAATGTCAAAAGCTCTACTAATTAGCTAGTTAGTTTTGAAATTCAACATGCGCTTCTTGAAATAAATTTGGGTATGCGCTGAATCATTGGTATAAGAAAGATGTTCGGATGATATTTCTTCTATAAAAATTTAGTTCATCTTGAACCAGATCTAGAACTAACTACCCTCAGTTGTTTTTGCCATAAATTCTATTTTATATTCATTGAGATTTGCTGATTTTGTATACCATTCCACTGTAAATAAATGATCTTAGAATAGATCCACTGTGGTCTTCAAAATTTATCGTTTCCATCTTAATATCTGGTTTACCTATAAATTTTAGTCTTTCTTTTTCTATTTCTATTAATGGAAAGTTAAAAAAGAATCATATAATTATCCAAAAATTGAAATAGAAAAGAAAAATGGGAGGTTTGTGATGATTTTTCGTTCTTTTACACTAGGTAGTCTAATATCCTTATGCATGAAGATAGGGGGGATTCTTTTTTCTTCTTTTGGTTAATATTAACCTTGAATTTTTTCATGCACACTTCCTAATTAAAATTATAAGTATATCCTCATTAAATTTAATTTCAAAATTCGTTTAGTAAAAAATCAATTATTTTATGTTAAAAGGCCAATAACTTCATTATATTCGAAAAGTTGTAAACTCGAATACTAATATCAATCAAGTCTAATTCTATATTTAGAAAGATTATAGATATATAATATAATTATATATATATACCCACAAATCAAACATAATAAATAATATTGAAAGTATGATTGGAAAAATAAGTAAGAAAATGAATTATTAAAAAAGAACCCTGAAACGTATAGTGACTAGAGATTAGGAAAGAAAGAAAGCCCAATTTCATGTTTGAAAAAAAACAAACTCAAATAAGTTTTATTCTTTTCTTACTTTCCTCACTCGACTACATAAGATTTCTTGTTGTCGGGTTTTTAGGACTTCTTCCTGTGACCACCATTAGTTATCTTTTGTAGCTCTTTTATGAATAATAAACTATAGATTTAGAAAGATGAATTAAAGACTTTTCTCAAATTGATTAAAAAGAGAACAGATTGTAATAAGATGACACAAACAAATTTCAGTTGACGTGAGATTAGAGAAAAAACAAATATCATGTTTGGGGAAATAAACTCAAATATGTTTTATGCATTTGTGAGTTAGAAAAAAGGGACTTTTCCGCAAGTGCCATCTAAACTTATCACACAATTCTTATTTATATTATGGACTTTTAATTTTGACAATTTATACCCTAAATTTATAAATCTATAACCATCTCTGCTTCATTTAATAATTATGTTAATCTTTTGAAGGAAATTAACATGTGATATATGTCAATAATTTGTCAATTAATAGAATAAATAATCATTTTAATGTATTAACGTCTACATTTTTAATTAAGTTTCATCAAAATTTAAAATTTTGAATTATATTTGTTTTCTATATAATTTGGGTTAAGTACATTGATAATCAAAAGACCATTTGTGCTCTTAACTAATAATTTATATGCAAATCAAGTGTTAATTTTTGTTAATAAAAATAAAAATGGTTATCAATGGGGTTGATTGTTATAAATTTATAAGATTAGATTGTGAATTGTCAAAATTAAAAATTCTAAATACAAAATATTATTGTTCAATAAAATTATAGAACACTGGTGTAATTTAGGCCCCCCCCCCCCCCCCCGCCAAAAAAAAACTATATATCAACAACACAAAAAAATAAAAAAATCAGTTGAGTATAAATTAGGTAAGCTCGGTGACTGATTTTGTAAGTAATTGACCAAGCAAATTTGGTTCATGTTACACGTAATTTTTATGCCTCGTACCAAATTTGATTTGACCTTCGATCGAAGTCTCTATGTCTCTCTCTCTCTCTCTCTCTCTCTATCAATGACACAAAAAATGACTGATTTTGTAAGTAATTGACCAAGCAAATTTGTTTTATGTTACACGTAATATTTTTGCCTCGTACCAAATTTGGTTTGACCTTTGATCTCTCTGTCTCTCTCTCAAACCCAGAACAATTCTAGTATATTGGACCGAGTCATTATTAGTTGCTATTTTTGAGGTCTTCAACATGTTTAAAAATTTTATTTTTTAATACATTTTATTTATGTTCATGCCTCTCCTGAAATATAGCCAGTGCTCCACCACTGACTGGTGCTGTGGTAATTATCTTTGAATTGATATGTCTATAGCTTGAACTAAAATTTGAATGGTAGAGTTGTCGTTTTTTGAAATATTGGATCGTTCTCGCAAACATTTCAAAATTAAGCTACATGGTCAGTTTAGTTTGGAGAAACAAAAAACACATCACTAACTAGGTCAAGCTATAAGTCTAATAAATAATAGGATCATTTTAACAGTGGTCTTAGAATTATACTCTTAGTCTTAAGTTAGTCTCTCAAAATTTTTTTACTATATGAAAATGACGATATTCTAAGGGCGCCAAAAAAAAAAAAAAAACTTAACAGAAATAGAGTACATTCATAATACTTGAGTTTAATTAAAGTTAGAATCGTAATTAATTATTTTTGGGAGGGAAACTGTGCCTTTAAAATAGCTATGTGATGCTATATACCTTTAATTAAAATGCAGTTTGCTTCCAAAATATCTCTGATTACAGTACAATTTCCTTTAAAAAATATTTAATTAGAACTTTGCTCATAACTAACGCTCATGTGATCATCACTTGTTAAATTTCTATCTAATATTTCACAATATAAATTGAGAGAGAAACCGTTGCTATAATAATAAAAAAGTGCAGGAGAATTTGGTGTGTAAAATTGAAAGTTAAGACCAACATGAAACATAGTATACAATTGGAGAGTCATTTATAAAATTAACCCTAAAGAATATTCAGGTATAGGCTTTGACGAATTATGGAGAATTTGCAACCCATTTTTCTTATGCGTTAAGTGCACGTATTAACCTAAACTATTAATCTTGATGAAATACATTTATAGGCTTGCGTGTCAAGCTACAATGACTAGATTTGGAGCTTTGGTTTGTTGGCATTTAACTATGAGGAAGAAATAAGATGAAGTAATCATCGTTTTCAAAACAACACGAAAGTTGCAAGGTTAGATTAATTGTCCATTTGAGCAAAACTAGATGCCTAAGTTCCATACGAACCATACTAATATGTGGCTTTCGAGTTCCTTTCCAAAGCAGGCCAAAATGTGAGACACCGATAAGAAGAGGAAAAAAGATAAGAAAAGGAAATGGAAAGGAAAATATTGCATGACTTAAACAATATTATATTTTCAAGATATATTTTCAGTTATGATGATACTACTCTTATTATCATACTTTGAAAAGGTTTAACAACATTACGTTAATGTATGATGTCAAGTCTTGTGCTATTTGTATGCGATTAATATTATATCAGAGAGTCATAAGTTAAAGTTGAAAGGAATTCTTTTTAGTATGGAAATACATATATATATATATATATGGTATATTTGTTGAGCTTTCACTCATCAGTTTATAGTGGTTGTAAGATCACTTGAACCATGTAATGACCCAACTATGTAGGGTCATTACTGTGCTTACGTACCATGTTTACTTAACTTACTTAAACAACTCTTGTATTTCGTAAAACTATGGAAATATTTTTTTTTCTTTATTCATTTTAAATTCAAATTTAAAACCTATCTTATTGTCATACTTTTTTATATATACTTAATCGAATACAGAGCTGTAAAACTATTTTAACACATTTAATAAACCATATTAATTACTGTTATAATAAATTTAAATACTGTCCTGGTACTAAATATTTTAAGTACCGGTGCCATTATATTATCATACCATAATATAAACATATTTTACAAAACACGTGGTGGTGGTGTCCAATCTAAATTTCACAGTTTGTAATGTCATCTCTCCACAGTCTTGCATCAAGCTTATCTGATAGGTTGCTTACCTATAGCATGAACGCAAGTTTTGAGCTTATGCTCAATAAGTACAATTTTCTATTCCACAAAATAAAATCGGTAAAAGAATGTATGAATTGATAATGCATAAACCAATTATACTTTCTTATGAATCAATTATGCTTTCTTATGTAAATTTGGTTTTGGGCTCCTTATGTATCATGAACATGAGTGTACGTACTGTGACGCATAGCCATGAAGTATTTAAGGCGACCAACCCTGTACAACTCAAAACATGGACCAAACCAAAACCCACCATCGTGGTAGGTCAGTACAACACAAGAAACTTACTTTATTATATGAAGACTTGTTCTTATTTCGATTATACTTGAAAACCTGAATCTTAACTGTTTTTACTTGAAAACTTGATATTGTTCTTATCATGTGATTTATTATTAGTGAGCATACTTGCATGATGCCACAATAATAAAACACAAGCATATGTACCTTATGTAAATCAATGCATGATTTTTGGAAAACATGTCATGCAATAAAAACATTTTGTCCATTCTGTAGGTGGAGTTGCACTTACAATTTGTCATATGCTCTTGATCTATCATTCCAGTAAGGCAAGACAACAGGTTATATTCCTATTTTCAAACAAGGCGTAAAATAATAATTGTTCTATCTTATTACAAACCATAACATACTAGATCGGTATCTAATCCGATTACCATTGGTAATCATAGATACAAATCCTACTATAATAAATTAGTTTCCAATCCGATTACCATTGGTAATCATAAAATTGTTACTATATTCTTAAATAACTTAGACTTAGTCTATTTTTCTTAAAAATATCTTGTTTACTTGAAAATATCTTAACTTTATAAATCAAGTATTTCGCAACATAAATACTTGAAATTTCATGAAATTGTCTTTTGTAAGACATAATATGTATTAAAATTAACTTGTAAAATTCAAATGGATTTAAACCTTTTTTAAAACTATTTTCCGAAAATCATAGTCTTTTTTTAAAGAGGTCATAAAACCTCAAAAACTGATTTCAAAACACCCTTGTAATTTGCTTGAATGTATCTGTGTAGGAAATTTCTTGTACCAC
>CM046381.1:20589977-20626554 GCA_025413485.1 Ficus microcarpa | reverse complement strand
GCACAGTTTTAAAAATCCAGTTTTATCTTTAAATCGGTTTAGAATTTGAAAAAGTTTTTGTAATAGATGTTGTAGATCTCATCAAAACTTACAACTTTTGTTTATTTGAAACTTAATTATTCCTTCATCTTGCCCATTTTTACTTGTGAAAGGAACTGGCTGTGTACAGTACCTGAACCGGCCAGTTTTGGAAACTCATGAAAACAAAGGCAGCCCTTTTTTCAAAATCTGTCTACGTTGTCCCTTAGGATTTTCTGTTTTATACAACTTTGTAATTATAACTTTTTCCAAATTCGGCCTCTAAAGGGCTCAAAATTGGGTTTCCAGAAAACTGTCTAGATTATTTTTAAAAACCAGTAATTTGTATTTTGTGGATTCTTAGCTTAAAAATCCGCACACACTATCTCAAATGGTCAAAGTCGTGAGCCTACATCAATATGCAGTGCATTAGTTTTATTCTTAAACTTTAACCATTCACTTATTTGATGTTTTTGAAAAACACAATATTGATAACTTACTTGTTTACCAACTTGTGCCTTTAGGTTAATTTCTTAACCAAGAAACCCATAATATTTACATCATCATCGTCGTCGTCATCATTCATAAAATCTCCATACTTAAACATGTGAGAACATAATCACAAACACATGATGAGCACACATAACCTTAACACTCATCTTAGAGCATAGAATCAAACTCATGCTTAGAGCTAGCAACCAAGATAACCTAAGCATAGATCTAGCATAAACCAACCATAAAGGACCATCATATAGGAAAATAAGAAACATGAGCTTATGCTCTTACATCCCATAACTTGAAATACATTTAAATCCCATAGACCAAAACTTAATGAAAATCTTAGTTAAAGGACCAAAATTATATCTCTAGAGCTTGGAAAGATTGCTTCTAGACCTTGGATGAGAGGAAACTTGCTCTACCCCTTCACATCACAACCGGCCATCACCTCCCTCTCTCTCTCTCTTTCTCTTCTTCTTCTTCTTCTTCTTCTTCTTCTTCTTTTCTCTCTCTCACTCTCTTAAAGCTAGAGAGGAATAGTTGAGAAAGAACAAGAAGTTTGATAAGCCAACTAAAAAGTGCTAGTTTCTACTACCGACCCCTATTTATAGGTGGAAAATTCATAATTTTTCACAATTATTTTTTTTCTTAAATTTTTCTTGAATTGCATATTGGTCCTTAAAGACAAAATATTTACCTTCCAAATCCTTAAATGGCTGGTCATGTGGAGCATTAAACAAAAAAAAATCTTTTCATACTTATCTATAATTACATGGCCTCCAAGTAGGGCCATGTTTGGCATTCCTTCTAATACGTAGTCTATTTTCTTAATAATCTAGATAGTATCAATATTCTTTTGACTATCAATAGTATAGTATTGTTGAACTGCAATCCAGAATTTATCTGCACTTAACTGGACCGTGTATATGTTTTTCTTAGGACTTGAAACTTCTTAGTCCTCCTTACTCCAAATATTATTCCTAATTATTTTAGAATTATCCCAATCCTTATTCTCAATTCAACATCCGTAATGACGGTCAGCCGCAGTATAATTTCAATACTATTAATTATACGATAGTACTGTCTTAATCATGTCGTAAATTATCCTGGTTATTCATCGGCCAGGACAAGACCATAAATAATAATTCTGCGTTTTTCATCATAGAGCCTTATCCTTGACTTAATAAATTATTATTGAGTTTCATAATATTTATAAGAACTCAAACATATTTTGATAATCAAATCAGATCATGAGCTTCATATTGCCGTACATGGTACAAACTTAGATTTCTGTTATTTATAAGGAAATCGCGAGTCCATAAAAATTTCAGTTATTACAAACTAGACTAAGCCAAAGATTTCAGAGTCCTATGACAAGAATAGAAATTTTAAGATCTTTGCCTTGCGATAATAAAGACTATTTGTTGTTATTTATATTTAGTTATAATCATAAACGCTGAGGTTTTACTTAGTTAATACTCTTGTCGAGCTGACGGAAGAGTTTATAGCTGCTAGCTCGTGAGGGGGTTGAATTATATTGTCAACGTAAATACGTAATGATCTTACGACATCTGCAGTATGTCATGGGACATAGGAGAAGCAGTAATTTTCTTTTGATTTGCTCGTAGAACTCCTAGGGAACAGATTTTTAGCACCACATAAGTTGAATTACTAGAGTTGACATCGCTCAAAATTGAGCTACAGCTTCGTTAAGTATCTTTAATACCATTAATAGATTAATTATCTAAACTCTTCTCTTAATATTAGAAACACGTAAGACAACAGTTTAGATCATATGCTGTCCCTTTTTTTTTTTTTGTCTTATTTTTTGTCCCTCCTAAATTCACTAAATTTTCATACTTTAGTGAATTGTTCAAGTATTATTAGAATTTAGCTATTATTTACGGATTGTGTCATTTAATTTAGATCATATGATATATGACCAAAAAAAAAGTGAAGAATGGTTGAGGAGACAGAAAAATGGGAACGACATATTTAAAATTGCGTCTCTGGATGGATACATATTAAGGCATTTGGAAGAGGCATAAGCATAGGTAAGAATTCATAGAACAGCAAATGTCTATGCGACCACTATTCAAGAATTGGAATTCTGAGTAGGAGCAAAAAATAAATAAATAAACGAAAAGAAAAGGCTGTGAAATTTAGGATTACACAATTAACAGTTAATCAAGAGTCGTTATGAATGCTTGGGCTGGGAATGTTCAGTGAAACTTGCTAACATACATAGTAATTTCTCGCGGGAAATATGCAGTAAAAAAGACGCAACTAGAATTCGGACGACAATCCACCGAAAACGACAGTAATTTAAAAAACGACAACGACAGAATAAATAAATGAAACTAAAACGACGACAGATATGATCACTAGAAGACAACAGAAAACAACGGCAGCAGCAATCTAGATAAACGTCATCAAGGTTTAAATGACGACAAGCGATATAAAGGAAACCAACTCGGAGTAACATTAATAACTACAAAGATAATTCGAATCTGAAAAACGGCAAGCAAAAAATTTTCGACATTGCAACAATTACTCATGAGCTTTTTCCACCCCCGTTTCTCAAAAAAGGTCCAAAAATTATTTTCTCTTGCGTATTCTTGTTTGAATCGCGATATAAATTCAATCAATTTTGTTTGAAATTATTGTAGCTGGCAATTTCTAAATTGTAATTTGTACATGCAATTCTATACCAAAGGCTATTTTGCCACTTCTAGATGTTGAACATGACAAACGATAGGATTTATTTATTCAATTAAACATGACCAAAGGTATTTGAATTTGTCTAATACCCGTCTCAAAGAACTACCAAGTTCGGTTTGTATACTAGATAATTTGCATCAGACGTTGCTGTTGTCAAGTTGTGGAAAACTTGAACAATTGCCAACCAACACATGCAGTTTAATCAGCTTGCGTCATCTTGTGATCAGAGGCACGGCTTTAAAAGAGATGCCGTCACATATATGCAAGTTGACGAATCTCCAGACCTTAAGTGATTTGGTTTTGAGCGAAAACAATGGGTCTAGGATCAAAGAGTTAGGAGCATTGTAGCTTTTGGGTGGTGGGCTTCGTATTTCCGGACTTGAAAATGTGGTGGATGTTTTTGAAGCTGATTTGAAGAATAGAGAGTATCTTACTAAGCTTATTTTGGAATGGAAGCGAAGTGAAATTGAAGATACATCCAAAGAAAGGGAAGTACTTAATGCACTTGAACCCCATAGGAAGCTAAAAAAAACTCAGAATCGAAGGTTACAGAGGCAGACTATTCCCTGATTGGGTGGCGAATCGGTCATTTGGTGACATGGTTGAAGTTTGTTTACAAGATTGTCCAAACTATTGCTTGTTGCCACCATTTGGGCAACTACGTTCCCTGAGAGAGCTTGATATTAGTGAAATGTGTGTGTCAGGGATAGAAAGTGAGTGCAATGGTTCTTCATTGACCAAGCCATTACCATTCTTAGAAAGGCTATCCATGAGATATATGTATGCATTGGAGAGGTGGCCCAAAGGAGTTAACCAACAATGCATATCCCTCACTGGAGTCCATTGAGCTATGGCACTGTGAGAAAGTTGAGTCTTTTTCAGAAATGGGCTTGCCCTCTCCTAATTTAAAACGTCTTCAAATTTTATATCGCCAAAGCTCATTGCAAACCGCAGGAACTGGATTCTCCAAAGACTCTCCCGTCTTCAAAGCTTTATGGCTCACCGAATGTGAAGAAGCGCTAGTGAATTCGTTCGCTAACAAATGACTGCTTCCATCTGCTTTGACTTCTCTTGAGATCTTGGAATTTAGAAACCCTAAAGCACTAAATGGAAAAGGCTTTCTGTAACGACCCGCCTAGCACAGGCCGTTACCATACATACATACTTACTTGCTTAATTTATCGTACTTATTTATCTAGTGAAATGCAGCGGAAATTTTTTTTTTTTTTTTTATACAATGCTTATTAGCACATGCTGTAACTTAAAAAATGAGATACAGATATCCAATCATATACTTAGAAAGAGTAAGACGCGTAGCGGCATCTTTTCCCACATTTCACAGTTCGCCCTACCACGCTCCTCCATCTTGTATCAACAACTGCTTGCAGGTTACTTACCTACAGCATAGACGTAAGACAGTGAGCTTTCGCTCAGCAAGTACAACTATCTATACCGCGACAATTATAAAACATGACCTCGCATTATATACATAGCATATCTTAGCTTCATAACTTATAATCATAACATACACTTTCGGAACATAACATGTCTTTACTAACTACTAACATCTCATAACCTTTCATACATAGCATAGCGTATTCTACATACATAGCATAGCATACCTTTCATACATAGTATACTTATCATGGCATCATAACATATTGTAACACATCATGTCACATTAAACACATAAAAGCATAATGTATGCATGGTCCGGTTATGCTCGTATTATGCTTTTCTTAACTCTTTCTATCTTACTTTCTTAGCTTATCTTACTTATGGGCCTCTTACTTACGTGTACGTACCCGGCGCGCAATTATGGAGTGGTTGGGGTGGCCAGCCCAGTCCAACTCAAACCATAGTCCAACCCGACCTCGGACGGATGGTACGACACATGCAAGCTTGCTTGCCATCTTACTTTCTTATCGTTCTTCTTAATCTTATCAGTCTTGTAAAATTAAGTGAACATGCTTCATGATACACACTTACATTCTTCATGTCATAATCATCATGGCATATCATATCATGCATAAGGAACGTACTTTGGCATAACTCGTATCATAACATGGCTTCACATAATCCATAACGTGAACATATCATAACACATCATTTCATACCATACATCATAACACATAGCAGTCAATCTACCATACCACATGGCATACAGCCAAGCATAGCATCACATAGCAATCAATATGTCATACACCCCTAGCATACATCTAACATACTTTGACAAGTAACAATACAAAGCCTATGCTGTAGGCGGAGTTGTACTTACCCGTCGTCCTACGCTCTTGATTTATCGTCCCATCATGGCACAACAACAGTTCCTACTCCTGTTTCCAAACAGGGTATAAGATAAGAATCATTTACATCCTATCTTACCATAACTTATAAGTAAAGACAGTTAAAAACTGTCAAATTTAGAAAATATATTTTTAAAAACAGTTTCTTAACTTAAAAGTTTGTGCATGTGCAAGTATTTCTTGCTTTTACACTATCCTTTGGAAAACCTGTACATGAACTTCCTATTTTCTGCACGGTCCCGGAAAATCAGGTTTTACTTAAAAATCAAGACATGAACTCTAGATTATAACCTTATTTTGAAAGTGGAACTTATAAAACCAATTATAAGTTCAATCGCCAATTATGGTTGGATTTAATAAAAATCCGGCAACATAACGACTTATTTTCCTTAATACCCAAAATTTAAACCTGCAATAAAAACCATTTTATAGAGAGTTTTGACACACCATAACTGAAAGATGTGCCATCCATACACATTCATCATAAAACATACAACATATCTTGTTAATTCAACTTCAGTTGATTAACTTTGAATATCAAACATACATATTGATATTCAATTCAAAGCATATAAATAGGCATGTAATTAATCCAATAAATGACTTAGAGTAATCAAGATTACTACCGAGATCGTTCGACGACATTCGGTGAGTGAAATGCTTTCTGCTGGACATTCAAAACACTTTTTGATTTCGAGCGACTAAACTTTTAATCGCCATTCTTAACCTTCGAGATTCCATCTCGCAAATCCGAGGTTGTGAACATGTCCGAAACGTCGAAAATAGGCCGGAAAGGCGATCTTCGCAAATTCGTCGACAGTTGACCGGCGTTGACTGGCATTGGCCGGCGTGGACCGGCTTTGACCGGCGTTGACTGGGCGTTGACCGGCGTTGACCGGCGGCAGAAGGGGCGGAGATGGGCACCGTTTCGAAGATCTCGACGAGGGGAACCCATTTCTGGTGTCCACTTCTTCAAACGGCGTTCGCTTTTCTCTAAAAAGTAAGAAAACGAACTAGAAGACGGCGGTGGATCGGGAAAATTTCCGGCGACGATCGGAGTGGTGATGGACTGGGCTTTGTTCCTCTCGACGAGTGGAGTTCAACGAAACCAACGGCTCGCAAAATGGAGCTCGGATTGCACCGAAATCTCGCTTCAAAGTTTATGTGACCGAAACTTTTTTTGACACTTTTCCGGCGAACGGCGGCGAGTGACGCGGCCAAACTCCGGCTATGGAACGCTCGGGTGATGGGCTGCGAGGATTACCGGCGCGTGCGACGGTGGCTGGCCGGAGACGGGACCTCCTTCGACGGCAGCGACGATGTGAAACAGAGAAAGAAAGAACGAAAAAAAAGAAGAGAGAGAGAGAGAGGAAATGGTCGAAGAAATTAAGAGAGAGAAGGAAAGAGTGGCTAATGTGGGCTGCTGAGTTGTTCTCCTTCTTAACTCATTAATCTCTCTTTTCTTTTTCTGACTTTTCTTCACTTTTTTTTTTTTTTCCCTCTTCTTTCTTTTCTTTTCTTTTCCTTCTACGTGTGGGCTGACCACACATGCATGCAATACATTACACCCTTTTTTTTTTTCCTTCTTCTTGAACGTGGGCTGACCAAAAATTACAGCCACACTTATTAATATATGTACATATACATTGTTTTTCTTTTCTCCTTCTTTAAGAACCATATATATATATATATATAAATATACATGTGTATATATACACATACTTGCATATATCCGTTTGTCAAAAATTACACTGTAATACCAACTCAAATAAATTTAAAGTTAACATGATCAAACTTTGACCGTAATAAAAATTAAAATTCCTATTTTATCCTTTTTTCTAAAAAGGTCTATATTTGCCGAAGCAAATTATTTTTGAGTCTCGTAGCTAATTTAACGAGAACTCAAACATATATTGATTTTTAACTCAGATCATGAGTTTTATATCATCATACATAATTAACTCTTAATTTGTCCTCGTTTCAAAGGAAATCATAAATTCATAAAAATTCAGGTTCTTACACTTTCAGCACCTCAACTCCCTTCAATATTACACATCAGTTACTGTGAAGAAACAGGGGAAACAGGGGAAGATTGGCCCAAGATTCAACACATCCCCACAATAAAAATCATTGGCATAAAAATATGAGAGAAACAAAGGGATCTGAAACGAAATGGGCTTCTCAAACCTCCTAATCGAGGTATTTTTACTCTGATTACCTCTTATCTATTATGATTAATACTGAAATAAACCAATTTGAAACCAAATTTTTCTTAAATAGTTATTTACTCTGCTTTTAACATACACCCATTTTAGTTTTGTTTCTACTTCAGTAAACAGTGTCCTGTTTTCAGAATAAAACGACCCCATATATTTATATTCACACACACGCACACGCACACAAACACACGTGTATTTGAATACATATGTTAGGACTAAAGAAATTGTGAATGTTTCACTTGTCGTGTTGCTGCCCCAAATATTAAGTTTATTCAAATTTGCTTTCCACTTCAATTAACTTTATAGGTCGAACCAGAAGTTTTGTCGTGAATCGATTCTTGCACTTTTGCTTCCTGGCTATGCTATTGATTAGGGAGCTCAATTTTGTTGTGGTATTTCTGCCCACCTAACGAGCATAACCAAGGTACTTAAAAAATATATAAATTGTTCTTCCGCTATTTTGATCTTCATCTAATTTTTAGTACATATTTTCCTGCTTGGTTAAACTGTTGGTAGCAAGAATTCTTCAAGAAAAATATCTTTCAGATTACTTGTTTTGGGCTAGAATTTAAAATGGTTGGTCTGACTACATTAAAATGGTATGTTGTTCTGTCGACATGAGTACCGGCCAATCTGTTGAACTCTGTAATTACATAAATTAGCGAGTTATGAACTTGTTATTTGTTTTTCACTTCTTGAATCACTTAATTGAATTGTGTTTGTAGCTCTGTTGTCTGGTCTTGGCTGCGTTGCGGTTGCTCTTGTGCAGGATGTGGGGACTAAGATCGCTGGAGATGTCACAATTTTTATCAGAAGCTCAAATTATTGTCTTAAATCATAAAGGAGACTGGAATTCTGTTTGTTTCTTTATCACCAATATGGAGCAACCAACGTAGATAGTCAGCATGGTTGCATGAGCAATTTCCTGCAATTATCCACCTGAGAAGTTGATTGTTGAACCTGAGGCCTAGTTTGCAAAGCACTTTATCACGCTAATGGTTGTCGACTAAGTTTAGTGTAAGCAAATTTAGAGTTTGGACTAGTATATCCTTTGTCAAACTTTAAGCGAAATATTTGAAAAAGTGTCAAATAAGAAAGGGAAAAAAAAAGGACCTAGCAGGGTGATTAGCTTCTAAATCAAAACGGGCTTGATTTGTATTGTTTCTGTTTTTGTTTTTTTGGTTTTTTGCTTTGTTTTTGTTTTTGTTTTTGTTTTTGTTTTTGTTTTTGTTTTTTGTTTTTTGTCAGATTTAGTTCATGGAAGGGACACACATGCGGTGATTATTGAAGGAAGTCAATTGCTGACTTTGCTGGACATGGGAATTATAAAAGCGACCTAGTTGGCGTCTCAACTTCAAAACTAGCGCCAAGAATGCAGCATTCGTAAGCTTGCTTGATTGCTTACTTCTGTTTATTTCGTATATTAACCTAAGTATAATGCTTTTGTTTGCATACGTAAGGTGTAGAAAAGATATGAAATTATGCATTGAGGAAACTTTGCACGAACTTTGGAAATTTGTTTTGTATGCTACTTTAACTGGTGAATGTTGGAGATGAAATCACAAAGAGCTTACAGAATTCCTTCATTTTTCCTGATTGAAAGATCATGTCATCGGACTTGTCGTGTCATATTTGTGTGACAGACAATGGTAATCTTGTTTGTAAGACTTTTGGTTATGCAATTTGATTAGTAACTACAATGTGTTATAAGTCACCGGCTGTCTAAGTCTGCCAGCATTCATCCGAGAAGGATGGCGAGTTTGTTCTGGAACGGTTTGTCGATAGAGGTATTCACATACCATATTTGCATCTCATGCATGCTTGTTTAAGTGTTGAGTACTGAGTTGAAAAGCATTAGATTGTCTTCAATTTATAGAGAATCGATGCAGAGGTGAAAATGGCTAAAGGAATTTGAAATTTTGTTCTAGTGTTTTTCGTTACGATATTTTATCCCTTTACAATTTTTGTATCAGCTTCAAGTTTGTCATCTTTTATTGACAAATATAATTTTAAATTGTTAATTACTGTGACCATCTTTATTAATAATTAAAAAAATAACTTAAAGTTAGTATAGAAAATTAGGTTTAGAGTTAGAGTTTCTAATATTATATAAACAATGAGATTCCACCGTGTTAAATATTCAGTATGAAATAAAAAGTGTCTTTATACATTTTTACTCTTGGTGAAAATTTTGCTTTTTCTTGGCAACGTTCTGGGTTTGGCACCATTATTTGAAAAAAGTGGAGCAACCAATTAATGAGGAAAAGATGATCCCATCTACTTTCAAAGATTCTTGTTGTTGGATATAACTATTCTATTTAACGAAGATCTTGTCATTTCCAATTTCTCTTTTACAATTTATTCTTGTGATTATGATGTAATCTACAATAAAATAGAATCAGCTGTGAAGATTTTTTTTTTTTGCTAAAAAAAAACTTCCCATGATGAATATGGACCATTAATCTAGTTTAAAATAGAATTAGTTGAGAACACTTAGTCTGCCTAAAAAAAAAAAGAAAAGAAAAAAGAAAGAACTTTACTTGGCTAATGAGTGTGAGTTTGAACTCTACAACTCAATTAAAGACGTGTAGCACTAAGCTCTTATTTGCCATCATTAGTTTGAAAGGAAGATTCAATTCTAATATATTTATATGTGTATTTATATATATATATATATATATATATTTAAATCGCATTACACCTATTTCTTTTCTTTATTTCAAAAGATACTCAATTTAAATTGAAATCTTTTCAAAAGTTAAAAAAAAAAAAAAAATACTGTGCCAAACATACCATAAGCTACCCCTTGCAATGATATACGATTAGAACTATTTTCAGCTTCCAATTGTTTGGAAAATAAGCAGGATTGTCGTCGTCATTATTATTATTATTTTGAAGTTTTGGTCAACTACGCTGAATAATTGTTCCTAAAACCACAAGTTCAAGGACCAATCAATAATTTCCATCAAACGTGCAAATTGGACTAGAACTAGAAGTGAAAAATAATAAATACAAACAAAAGTACAAAAAATTCAGGGCCCACTTGAGACTTGAGTCAACGTTTTAAAACGGACCTGAAACTTCCAATTTTATATTAAATTTTCTCTATTTTATTTATAAAAAAAAACTCAAATTTTAAAAGTATACAAGTTTCTCATTTCAAAGTGTAATGAGATGATTTTTATATCAAAATACTCATAATGATGAGATGAACAAGATAAGATATGTTTTGCATATTTTTTTTCCTAATACATTTCCAAATTTGTACTATTTTCTATATCACAGAACTTTTCTAAAAGTTTCCTCCCAAAAATACATTTCCAATGTAACATTCAAAATACTACTTTCAGACGTTTTCTAAATAGCCCTCACTGCTTTTAAGGTTCCAACTACATACTATTGCATTGCAATTGAGATCACTACCCGTCATTTGTGAAATCTTTATAATTGGTCCCCCATTACAGGTTCGTGGAACCATGATCAATACGTAATTGACTCTTTCCAAACACATAAATTGGACAAGAGATGATAACAAAAAATTTGGTGTTTCTAACATTTCTCATTTTTTTCATGAAGGAAATTTAGAGGGGAAAAAAATGACCCTAATAAAATATGGAGTTTTGAAAAACAAAAAAAAAAAACAAAAAACAAAAAAAACAAACAAACAAACAAAAAACAAAAATGAAAGGGCTTTCCCCCTAGTTTCATAGGCACATCAAATAAGTACAATCAATCCCCCTAATGTTCATTTGATATGATGCAATTACCTCCGTATTTTAAAAGAAATTTCCATGAAACATGAATGGTTTCTACGAGAAAGTTTCAAATGTAAGAAAGGCATGTGAACAAAACAAGATTTATTTTTCTTTTTTTTTTTTTCCAAGCACAATTCCGAGTTTGCACTATTTTCTATATCACAGAACTTTTCCAAATGTCTTGTCCCAAACACATATTTCCAATGTAACCTTCAAAACACCATCTTTAGATATCCCCCAAGTGGCCCTCATTGCTTTTAAGGTTCAAACTACATATTGTTGCATTGCAATTGAGATCACTACTCGTCATCTATGAAATTTTTATAATTGGTCCCCCATTACAAGTTCGTGTAACCATCAATACGTAATTGACTCTTTCTAAATGAGTAAATTGGACAAGAGATGATAACGACAAAATTGGTGTTACTAACATTTCTATTTTTTCATGACGGAAATTTGGAGGAAAAAAAAGATCCTAACAAAATATGGAGTTTCAAAAAATAAAAATAAAAAAACAAAAACAAAAATAAAAGGGCGTTCCCCCTAGTTTCATAGGCACACCAAATAAGTACAATCAATCACCTTAATGTGCATTTGATTTGACCTCTATATTTTAAAAGAAATTTCCATGAAACGTGTAAATTGGACTAGAACTAGAAGTGAAAAATAATAAATACAAAGAAAAGAAGAGAGAATTCAGGGCCAGCTTGACAGTTGTGTTTAACATTTTCAGACGGCAAAAATTAGATCTAAAACTTCTAATTTTATATTAAATTTTCTCTTTTCTATTTTAAAAGAAATTTAAATTTTAAAAATAAATGAGTTTTTCACTTTAAATCGTAATAAAATGATTTTTATATCAAAATATTTATAATGATGAGATGAATAAGACAAGATTTATTGTATATTTTTTTAAACATATTTTTCAATTTGTATTATTTTTTATATCACATAATTTTTCTAAAAGTCTTTTTCCAAACACTTATTTTCAATATAACATTCAAAACATCATTTTTAGACGTTCCCGAAACGGCCTTCACTACTTTTAAGGTTCAAAACTACCCATTATCTATGAAATCTTTATAATTGGTCCCGATTACAAGTTCGTGAAACCATCAATACGTAATTGACTCTTTCCACACGTAAATTTGACAAGAGATGATTTAGACAAAATTGGTGTTATTTACATTTCTAATTTTTTTTCATGACAGAAATTTGGAGGAAAAATAAGAGCCTAATAAAATATGAAGTTTTGTAAGAAAACAAAAATAAAAGGGCTTTCACCCTAGTTTCATAGGCACACCAATAAGTACAATCAATCCTCCTAATATTCATTTGATATGATGCCATGGACTCGGTATTTTAAAAGAAATTTTCATAAAACACGAATGGTTTCTGTGCGAAAGTTTCAAATGATGTAAGAAAGGCATGTGAACTTGACCCATAATATTTTGATCATGTTTTGGTCATTCTAGTTGGGGAAAAAAAATATCCTTGTTATTACCAGAATTATGTGGTATGAAAAAGAATAATAACCAATTAATAGAGTAAAATTATATCAGAATTAATCAAAATTGATCGAATTTGATGATGGTCTAATGATCAACAGAATACAATATTAGACTCGTCCAAAAAAAAAAAAAATCAGAATACAATATCAATACATATATTTTTATTACGAAACTTCCATTTGATTTGACATTTTCAACCCTTTTTTTTTTAATCAGTAAAAATTAATCAATTTTAATTTAAAATTTTTATCTCCAAACCAGCTAATCAAATACACTTTAAAAAAATGAAAACTTCAGGATTAATTGATAAACATGGATTGTATACTCATGCAACCATAGAAAATAAAACTAAAAAAAAAAAAAAAAAAAACTTGGGAAAGAGGTCAGTGTAAAAAGACATGCATGTGTGATAGATATTCATCGGTGATAAAGCTAACATTGACTCTTATTTCACATATTGATCGACTTGGAAAAGTAAAGCCCAAACTGACGGATGCGCCGTCCAATAGTCCATGAAAAATTGAATCCAGCCAAATAAAAATAAAAAATAAAAATAAAAATAAACATAAAATAAGAAGAAGAATTTATGAAGGAGAAATTAAAAATGAAAGTGATAGTTAGGGTCCGTGTGGTTGGGTAGAGCATTCCAGCTGTCCTCCTCCCATCCATAGAGAAACTTTGGTCATGATTGTCACCTTTTCCATTCTTTCTCGCTTTATCTTTGTTAGGAATTAATTATTTGTCGATTTAGATTATATCTAACACTACAAGAAAATCAATTTTCAGTTACCAAAAATTCGGTAGCTGAAAGTCATGTTTTTGGTAACAAAAAGTTTTTGTTACCAAATATATTTGGTAGCGGAAAGTCAGTCGCAAAAAGTATTTGTTACCAAATTTTTGGTAGCAAAAACTTTTTGTTACCAAAATTGATTTTGGTAACAAAATGTATTTGGTAGCGAAAAATGTGACATTCAGTTACCAAAAAAATTCGGTAACAAAAGATATTTGGTAACAAAAAGTCTATAATTTCAGGTACCAAAATTTTGGTAACAAAATGTAATTTGGTAGCCAAAAGTAGGAGATTCAGTTACCTAATTTTTGGTAACAAAAGGTATTTGGTAGCAAAAAATATGTGATTTAGTTACCAAATTTTCTGGTAGCAAAATTTATTTGGTAGCGAATTGTATAAGATTCTATTACCAAATATTTGGTAACAAAACGTACGAGATTTAGTTACCGAATATTTTGGTAGCAGAATGTATTTTTGGTAGCAAAATATACAAGATTTAGGTACCAAAATTTGGGTAACAAAAGGTATTTGGTAGCAAATTCTTATCTTTTAACATCCAACTATTTGGTAGCAAAAAGGGCAAAAAAATTTCTAAATTTTTGGTGCCGAATTTTGTGGCTACCAAAACATAAACAAATTTGTGTGCCTGTAATTTTCCCCAAAATATATGTATGAAATTCAAATTTAATAGACAAAATACCAAATATTAATTAAAATAAAATACCAAATCTCTCTAAATATCTTGATACATATTAGAATCCAAACAAAATACTAAAATAGTACTACTTAAGCAAATTAATCAATTACGGCTTACTAAATATTGTACTAGTAAACACTTAATCTTGCAAGAAGAAAAACATCTAACAAACTTGGGTTATATTTTTACTGGACATACGAAAATAACCCACGAAAATAACGGTCTTATATTTTTACTGGAAAATACTAAAATATTGTACACAAAATGCTCACCAGATAGAAATCCAACCACGATTCATGATCTGTCACCCAATAAAATGCAAATACATTTGACTTTTTTGTATTCAAATATTGGTTTTCCCGGATAAATCAAGGAAGCCACCTAAAACTGTACAAAGATCATGTCAGTAACTGTCTATATCTGTTTCCGGCCTCCGAAGGTAGTAACGCAGACAGTTTACTAGCACCTGCACATTCAAATAAATTGTTCAGAGAGGCTGGAATAATGTGATTAAGGAAAAACTAGAAAATAGGCCAATTTGAAAGTGGATTTTTGACTTGAAAGATTCTTTTTCGTTTTTCCTACACTTCTCGAGACAACCAAACCCCGGATTTATGACAAGGAAGATTCTCTGTTTTTCCTAACTTTTTGAAGACAACCAAACCTCACAGAAATTTAAACGAAACAGGTTCACTTTTTGCAGTGCTACAGCTATAAAAATTGAGTGTTGTTATGGCGTAAAGGTGATCCACTACCTGAGACAGGGAGCTCGTTAATGCAGCCCCTCTGTAGCTTACATGAAATGTATCTTTAGCTACCAACCCCTGTTAGTTCATGGTCTAAAAGTTAGTAGCAGCAAAAACACATGTGCGCGAGTGATAGGTAGAGAAATTGAAAGAGACGAAAAAGGCCAATACTTCAGTATCAATCTCAGCTGATTCCACATCGATGTTGACATCAGCAATGATTTTAATGATTTCAACAAGCAATCCTGGTCTATCTGCTGTCTCTATATATAGCAAGCTGTGGTTCGCAAAATGTAATGCAAAATGTTAAAAAAATTATCAAGCTTGTGGATTGCAGGATATAAGGCACAACTAAATTTGAATCATAAGTTGCAAGAACCTTCGCTTGGGTCCATCTCCCTTCACATGGATATGAGTTGCCACATCAACATCAAGCTGCAGTCAACCAAATTAAAAACGCGACTCAAAATCAAACATACTGGTTAAATACGTATCAAGCCAAGCAGCTTTAGCAAGAAAATTGGACCATAGCATAAGTCCAATTCATGTTATGGCTGTATACTTCATTGGGTTGGAGCAACGATATAGGCCTATGGGGGAAAAGGCAGAGCCTCATAATCGACCATTACTAGCCAAGCATCTTCACGTATAGTGGACTCCCATAACTTCTTCTCAATAGAGAACAGAGCAAATAGGCTACAAAACATGGAGAATAATCCATTCCATCCAATGTTTCCATACTACTTAAACTAACAAGACATTGCCAACCAAATTCACCACAAGGCAAAATAAATGTCGTTTTCCAACAAAAATAGAATGATAAACATTCTAGCAGCAAAACATCAATTATCAGCATCTCAATATTTGAACAGGTCTGCCACATTACGGTTTACTTGTTCAATCTCATACTACTGACGCTACTAGTACTACTAGATTGGAGCAATAATGGCCGTTTGCAGTTCACACTTTGGTAAAGGTGAAAAGATGGGCATGAGAGCCTACTTTTTGCAAAGTAGCACATTAAAGTAAGAAGACAGAAAACTAGTGATGAAAAAAAGAAGAATCAGAGAGCACTAGAGCAAGATGATCTCAAGCCAAAACTACATATAGATATACATATAGATATACATAAACATATATCATTTGTATGTGTGGTAGTAGTCCGATCTCAAGCCATAACTGACTTGTAGAATCAACATCTCTTGCCTCTTGCACATTGTACATATGGACAAGCACTTAAAGACTAAAACATGCCTCTGCATTGTGAATTGTGAGTTGTGAAATGCGTTAGAGAGAGACATAGGTCGAGAGTTAGAGAGACAGAGTTAAAGATCGATAGAGAGAGAGATAGAGAGTTAGGGTATTTTGAAATATCATCGATTTTCGTGAGGGGATTTCATATAAAAAATTGGGGGTTTTTAGTTTGGCTTTTTACCTCCTCAGATTCCTTTGATTTCGGTTGATGGTCACTGCAATTTCGACGCCAGCGACTAGAAAGGGTTGGCAACAGTGCATCCGGCAACGGCGTGAGAGGGGACGGTGGAGATGATGCTGCGAAGTCCAGACCTAGCTAGAGAGAGACATAGTTCGAGAGTTAGAGAGAGAGAGTTAAAGATAGAGAGAGAGAGTTAGAGACAGAGAGATAGAGAGTTAGGGTATCTCCAAATTATTTGAATCTTCGTGAGGGGATTTTATATAAAAACAGTCAAGATTTCAGTTTGGCTTTTTACCTCCTCAGATTCAGCTGATTTCCGTTGCTGGTCACTGCATTTTCGACGCCAGCGAGTGGAAAGGGTTGGCAACCGTGAATCCGGCAACGGCGTGGAGAGGGGACGGTGGAGATGGTGCCGGCGCAGCGATGGGACGGCAAAGGCCTGCTGACGGCGCGACGGAGGTCTGGTGCCGGCGCGGTGAAGGGAGGACGCCAACTGGTTTCGGTGGGGAAGGCGACGTCCAGCTGCTAGCAGAGAGAGACAGAGGTGATGAAGAGTTAACTAGGAATAGATATATCAGGGAGTTAGCGACAGAGCGAGAGATCGAGATGATGTCGTTTTTATTTTTCTAACTTGAATGTATGCCTCAACATATATATGAGGATGTCGTTTTTATTTTTCTAAAAGTAGGGATATATATATAGAAATTAGAACTTATGAGTTTGTATTACGTAAATTAAAATATAGATAGTTACGAAGAATATTTTGGGGGAAAAAAAGTATTTATTTTACTATCAAATAATAATGTACGTAGTACTCAAAAGTATGTATTTTATGACCTTATTTTGATATATATGGTAGTCCCAATTGGTATTTTTTTTTTAAATGCTAAAAATTTTCATTTGATTGTTAAAATTTAATTCAAATCATTTTTTAGCACCATTATAATATAAAATACAACTTCGACAATGATATATCTTATTCTATATACTAAAGCAATAAGATATTATCATCAATATATATACTAGAAAAAAATATTATTTTTACCTACCAAATTTACAGTTTGGTAGGTAAAAATTATATTTTGCCACCAACATTTGGTAGTACAAAATATATCACTTTAATTCTCACCAAATTTAATTTGACAGGAAAAACCATCCCGAGTAAATATTTTAAATTTCCGCCAACGTTTTCACAACCAAAATAGGTTCGGTAGCAAACTTAATATATGTTGCTACCAAAATTTTGTGACAGAAACTCATTTTTTGTTACCAAATTTTGTTAGCAAAATGCACTATTTTATTACCAACAAAGATTTGGTAGCACATGAGTTGAGCGGGAATATTTTTCGTTTCCCGCCAACATTTTTGCAACCAAAATAAGGTTTTGGATTTGAAATAACATATTTTGCTACCAAATTTTAATAGCAGAAACTTATATTCTGTTACCAAAATTTGGTAGCTGAAAGTCATGTTTTTGGTAACAAAAAGTTTTTGTTACCAAATTTTGGTAGCTGAAAGTCATGTTTTTGGTAACAAAAGTTTTTGGTAACAGATGACATTAGGGGGAAATTTTTGCTACCAAAATGTGTTTGGTAGCAAACTGTACGATTGCGCTACCAAAATTTTGGTAGCGGAAATATATAATTTGCTACCAAAATTTCATTTGGTAGCAAATAACACTACCTGGGAAAAATTTGGCCTACCGCCAATTTTTTTTGCTACCAAATAATTTTGGTAGCAAAATATTACAATTTGATACCAAATTTTGGTAGCAAATGTTAGCATTTTGTTACCAAATAGTGTTTTGGTAGCAAAATGTTATCGGCGGGAACTAAAAATTCGATTCCCGCCCTGCCATCTGTTACCAAAAATATTTGGTAGCGGATTATGTAGTTTTTGCTACCAAATTTGGTAACAAAATGTCTACACCTTTCAGCCACCAAAATTTGGTAACAGAAACTGTATTTTCTGCTACCAAATTTTTTTTGGTAACAAAAACTTTGGTCTCTTAAAATCACATTTCTTGTAGTGTAAATAATAATATAAACAAATCTATGTAAATATAGAATTTAAATTGTGTATTTATGTTAACACTTAATAGGAAAATCCGACTGGACAAGTTGGTTCTCTTTGGATTGAGTATCTATTTTTGAAAAGAAAAATTTTTTTATTTTAAATATATTTTTTTTTAATTTTGAGAGTAAGATAATATTTGGTGGTGTAAATAAGTCTTGTACACTTCGGCCCACAAATTATGCTCCTACTTAAGTATATCTATTCATGGGCATATATATCTGCACAAAAACAAAGAAAAACAATGGCAAGAATACAGAATCTTACGAACATCTTAAAAGGAGAAAAAAAGAAAAGCATCCTGATCGTCAAACAATTTGCTTATCGCTATTAGATCATACAATTTGCTTAAAAATGGACATTAATATAAATTGTACTACGTGTGTGTATGTGTGTGAGATGTACCTTAGTTTTGGACAATATTCTCTTTTAACGTTTGTTGAAACTAATGTTCTCTTTTAACGTTTGTTGAAACTACAAGAAATAAAGAGATAAATTCAGTTGGTGATAAAATATTAACTTCAATGACTCAGATGAGACATGCAGTTCTGAGGCAACGGAAAATATTTAATGATCAAATTATTAACCCCGTCTGGTATAAAGTCTCACTTCTTTACTTTTCTCTTTTCAGTTTATAATTAATGACTTTACATTTTTATTATTAACTAAATTTTCTTCCTACAAAAAAAAAAAAAAAAAATTCAAAGTCACCTCCCAGTGGAGTAGTTATAAATGAGAGAGTGATGAGTTGAAAAGGAAAGCACAATGTCATGGTTATATAAACAAATATCAACATATAAATATATATATTTCCCATGCACACTGTTCCCACGGGACTTCTACCTTAAGAATTAAGTAGTCAATTGTAGAATGTTCTGTATCACTCAGGTTTCATAATTGACTTTTCAAAGTTTCTCATTTCAATTTCATTTCACGCACTTAAAATAGTCGTGTAAAAACATTATGGCCATATATATTTTTGAGCACTTAAAATATTATGGCCATATATATTTTTGAGCACTTAATTAACAATTGCCTTGTGATTTTATCGCAGAGATAATTTGTTTCATAAACTTTTAATTAAACAATTTTTCCCTCAAACTTTTAAGAAACGACCCACATTGATAACAGTGTTAATTTTTTAAGGGAAGTTGACATTTGACTTGCATATGGATTATTAACTAATGGCATGGATAATCCTTTATATATATATATATATATATTTTAACTCTAACTAATGAGGTTAGGATCATTAATTAAGTTTTATAAAATTAGAGAAATTTGAATTAACTTTGCTATAAATGTAAATTCGAGTTAAAAAGAAAAAAGAAAAAAAAATTATTTTATGCTATTAATTAGCGACCCTAGTGCAAGTCACACGCCTATTTCTATTAAAAATTAACACTGTTTTCAATAGGACTAGTTTTCTATAGATTTGCACATATCAAGTCCAAATCATCAAAATTAATAGTCCGGAGGGAAATTACAACTATACGATAAGATCAGAGGACAACGGTCCAAAAAATTCTTTTATACTTTTGGCCGACAAATTATGCTTCTATTTAAATATACTAGACTAAAGATATTTGAGAAAATTTACCTAAAAAGGGAAAAATTAAAATAATAACTAAAAAAATAGATCCACAAAACAAAAACAAAAAAAAAGTAAGTAAAGGATCTTAAAATAAAAAGAGAGACTCATGAAAAAATAATTAACAAAAAAAAGATAAAAGACCTAAAATGAATAAAAGTTGACTAATACAAAAAAAAAAAAAAAAAAAAAGAGGACTAAATTGTAAAAAAAAAAATTAGGCCAAAAAATAAAATTGAAGGACCAAAAGCTAAATACAAAATTTTTCGTACAAAAGATGCTCAACAGCGTCAATTATCGACACTTGTGTATATAGTTATATATTTATTCATGGGCATATCATATATCTGACCACAAACAAAGAAAAACAATGGCAATAAGACCTGATCAAGAAGTTGATTTGTTAACTAAGTTGTATGAAGCATCGATTGAAGGATCTTTGCTTACCTTCAACTCATTGATTCAGAAAGATCCGTTAATCCTGAATAGGATTTCACTAACCCCCTTCAATCAAACTCCTCTACACATAACAGCTTTACTTGGCCACCATGATTTCACCAGACAACTTCTTATCCACAAGCCGAAACTTTCTTCCGAGTTGGATTCCCGCCAACGCTCACCTCTTCACCTGGCTTCAGCCGAGGGCCACACGGAGGTAGTCCGAGTACTGTTGCAAGAAAACGGTGACGAAAACATGTGCTTAGCCAAAGATCAAGACGGGAAGATTCCTCTCCATTACGCTGCCATGAGAGGTCGAATCGACGTGATTAAGTTGTTGATCGGCGCGAGAAAGGAATCGGTTTTGGAAGTGATGCCCGATGGACAAACGGTGCTGCACTTGTGTGTTAGATACAACCACTTGGAAGCTCTTAGAGTGTTGGTCGAAGCGGAAGTTGCATACGAGAACTGCCCGTTCCTCAACTCCAACGAGAGTGCTGAGGGGAATACTATTTTGCATTTAGCTGTGATGCTAAAGCAAGTTGAGGTAAGTATTAGCGAAACTTATTGTTTCATCTTGGGGAAAATTCTTATTTTGCATTTAATTATCTCCATTTGGAATTTGTTTTTATTTATTTTAATTTGGGAAAATTATTATTTTGTGTTAAATCATCATCTTTTGGAATTTATTTTTATTTATTTTAGTTTAGAAAATTTAACTACAATAGTCTATAGTCTATAGGTGATTTATTAGCAATAGATAACTTAGATCTGATTTTAATAAATTCTAAGTTGTGTTTATATTAAAGTTCATTTATAATACTTCTTACTAACAGTGAATTGTACTCTTCATTCTTAGTTCGTGTAAATAAGCACATACACATTAAATATCTTTATGTCTCTTCTTTGTTTTTGTTTTAATATTTTCTTATTTAATTTCTACAATAAGTTTCTTTATATCCAATCAAACGTCTATCGGATGGCACCTAATCTATATTTTTATTTTTATTTCTGCAGTTTGTCACAAATGTTTTAAAAAATCTCAAGGGAAGAAAAACTATTGTTTTCATTTGTTTTTTTGGTAAAGAAATTTTAAGGGCCCGTTCGGGGGATTTTTGGAGATGGAGTTTTACTATTGGGACTTTTGAAGTTGAGATGAGTTTTGAAAATATGGGTTTAGGATACAACCTTTTGAAAAAAAAAAAAAAAAGAAATTGTTTTGGAGTTTTGTTTTTAGTGAAAGAATAAATGGAAAAACATTTTTTTAAATAATGAAAAACACATGTTTTGATATGTGTATTTTGTTGATTTTCATATGTAAAAAAAATTGGGAAAAAAAATTGTGAAAATAGTAAATTTTTGGAAAAGATTTTTGAAACCCCAAAAGTCCCCCAAATGTCCAATTGCAAACTAGACGGTGAAAAGTGCATCCAAGGGGACCTAAAAGAAAAATACTTTTTAATATCAGTATATTGAACATCACAACTAATAAAATGTGGGTCCTACCTCTATTAGTGTATATTGTTTAACATCACTAAAGTTAGCTAGCATTGATGGAATCACAAATTCTAAAAGAAAATTTATAATTTCACATGAACCATGCAGACTGTGAAATACTTGCTATCAATACCTGGAGTAAAAACAGGAACAGATGATATAGTGAACCATAGAGGTCTCAAAGCCTTCGAGCTCCTAGAGCACTTTCCAGGAACTGACTTCATCAGTGACATAATCTGATATACGTTTAAGGACCTCGGTTTCGAAAATTCGACTTCAGTAGCAATCACCCGAGATCATAATGACGTTGCTCACAAGAAATCAACAACCAAATCATCAAATGGCAAAGCCAGAAAGTGGTTCGGGTTTCTGAAATACAAAGGAGATTGGATGGAAGACAAGCGAGTCTCTATCATGATTGTGACTACGGTGATCGCAACCATGACGTACCAAGCTGCCATCAACCCACCAGGCGGAATTTGGCAGGAAACCGTAGACGACGGAAAGAGCGACAATTTTAATTGCAGCAAAGAAGACAAGTGCTTAGCTGGAACCTCAATTCTAGCGCGTTACAATTCGGGATATTTGTACAATGCTTTCGAGGTTTACAACAGCATTTCTTTCTTCGCGTCGCTTAGCGTCATTCTTCTGCTGATCAGTGGTGTCCGTCTGAAGAACAAGTTCTTTATGTTCGTTCTAACTCTCACCATGTGCGTGGTGATGACGACACTTGCAGCTACCTTCTTAGTAGGTATGACGGTGGTGTCACCCGAGAACTCCCACCATCTATCGTACGTGATAGATTATATAACGGATTCCGTGTGGATGCTGTTGCTCGCTTTCATCATTTTGTTCCATGCCGCACGATTTTTCTATTGGATTGTGAAGAGGCTATGGCGCAAGTATAAAGCAATGAAGGAGGGAGGGATGGGCTTCCCCCTAACTTTTTATGTTATTTTTATTAGCGTTATTATTGTCATTATTATTAGTATTATTAGTATTCTTGCATGTATAGTGTTATATTTTTGCTATCTTTCCAGGGAGTATAATAATGCTACCTAAGTAGGATGTAAAATGTTGCTAAATAATTTTGCTCTTCTTAAGATAAGATAAGCTCTTTAAATTCAAACTACTGTTTCAAGTAAAGTTTGTTAGTACGGTGTATAAGTTTAGCAGGTAGCTAAAGATCGCAATACTCTTTTTTTAGTTACTCAAAGATGTTCTTTCTTTTTACTAGGTATTTATTGAGTCATTTACATAAGGAGGTTATATTTTACTTTCTGGAAGTTGATTTTGTTATTATTATTATCTTTGTGTCTGTAACGACCCGTCTAGCACAGGCCGTTATCTTGCTTACATATCTACTACTTTACTTATATACTTGGCCAAAACACAGCAGAATTTTTTTTTATTTTATATATACACGGATTAAAACGTGCAACTTAAAAAGAGTTGTCTTGAGTAAACATTTTTACATAATACCGAGTACTTAAATTTTTCAAAACGCGTAGCGGCTTAATATCCCACGATTTCACAGTGCGCCTCGCCATGCTTCGCCACCTTGCATCAGGCATTGCTTGTAGGCTGCTTACCTACAGCATAGACGTAAAACAGTGAGCCTTCGCTCTGCAAGTACAACTGTCTCGTCAGCATCATACATTTAACCATATCGTATACAATTCTATTTTAACATACATGATAACACATATCAATTCAAAACGTCATTCATAACAGCATAACCTAACAATGCCTATCATATGCATGGTCCAATTATGCTCATCTTTACTTTTCTTCTTTATCTTTCTTTTAGGGCCCTTACCTTGGTGTTCGTACCCGGCGCGCAACTATGGAGTGGTTGGGGCGGCCAGTCCAATCCAACTCACACCATAGTCCTACCCGACCTCGGACGGGTGGTACGACACCGGCAAGCTCGCTTGCTTTTTTTTTTTTTTTTTTTTTATCTTTTCTTTATCTCATTCTTGAGCTAAATAGTCATATAGAGATTAGTGAGCATGCATCGTGATGTCACATAATCCTAACTCATACTAAGCATTAAAATCTGACTAATCATGCTTTCTATTAATCAACATATAACATGGCATACTAGCACATATAGCATGAAAATTAGCATATTGCAAAGCATCACATGGCATCCAGTTGCATACACCCTTAGCATACATCTAACATACTTTAGCAAGTATCAACTCAAGTCTATGCTGTAGGCGGAGTTGTACTTACCTCTTTTCCTATGTCCGGATTGCTGCTATCCTTCCACGGAATACAGCTGCAAGCCGTCTCCTGCTTGAATAAGGACATAGGTGAGTGATTCTGGTTGTAGAATGTTGGTGCTCTAATCAACATGCCTACTAAACCTAGTTGTATGTCCCCGACTGATATTTGACTTGGTCCAATTTGGCCTTTTACTGTTTGGGAATAATTCTGAACCTTGATTAACCCCTTAAGAGGCTACGTTGGATAACCTTTTGGGTAGATCATGATCTACTAATGGGTTTTCTTTAAAACCTCGGGCTTTACTATTTTATCACAGCTTATTGGGTTAATGGCCTTAACCCACTTTTCTTGGCCCATTTCTAAAATTATGGGTAGCCCTTAGGGTTACGTTGGATAACCCTGAAGGTTACTCTTATCCACTTGTTGGGTCAACCAAAGTTAACATTTGGTCAACTACTGGTCAACCCTTGTCAAATTTGGGCTTTTTATGGCTAAGCTCGGTAACTCGGGCCCTATTCCCGGTTACGTCCCGTAATCAGCTTGATTACCATTTTTATCTTAAAATTCATCTTCTTATCTTAAAACTTCACTTTCTCATCCTAACTTTCTATTTCATTACCTTTTTATACTTTGAACAATTAAACTATAAAAATCCTTAAAACTCTTTACAAAATTTCCGATCTTTGAAATAAATCTTAATAAAGGTCGTTTTGGGTTGGAAACTACCTTTGGAACAGTTTTCGTAGTTAAAACAACGGTTTAAAAATAACTTTACAGTTTTTAGAAAGCATTTGTAAAACTAAGGTGCAGGAATTTTCGGATTCCCTGCACACCCTTCATAAAATAGTCTCAGTTTAAAAATCAGTTTGGAATTTGAAAAACTTGTCTTCACAAAAGTTGTAGCTCTCGAAAAATGCTAAAACTTTTGTGTTTTGTGAAAAGTCCAGTTCTGCCTGTATTAGTACCAGTTTTCGTTTGAAATCGGCTGACCCTGAAAAACTGGGTCTGGGGAATCAGCCACGGTTTTTGGTAAAAACGGAGGCCGTTGAAGCCTCATTTTGAGATTCTGTTCGCTCACCTCTCTAGTAAAAATCGTTCCAAGCAACTTTTGTGTTTTGATTTTTACCTCGTTCGGCCTCTAAAAGCCTTAAAATTTCACTTTCCTGAAACTGGTCAAATTCGAATTCGAATTGGCAGTTTTTGTGCTTACGTCTGGTTTACGTCCTATTTCGCGAATCTACCTCAACCGACCACTTTGAGAGCCTACTAGCCAAACACACAACATTTCTAACATCCCATTTGAACCCATTAGCCGTCCCCTGTTGTCCATACAAACCAATTGCCAAATCCATGAACCTAGGTTTTCACTTGGTTCTAGCTTAGCATACATCACATACAAGTTCAAAATTTCATCCCTAAACTAACATGCTTCCTTGGCTGCCTAAGGGCAGATTTTCGGCCACACTTGGGGAACATACAACCTTAGTCTTCTAGCATGAGAAATCAACCACAAACAAACACAAACCAAGCAAGATTTAAGCCATGCAAACCCTAGATCTATCAATCAAGAACACACCAAATCTAGGGCATAAAACCATAAATGGACTTAAGTCCTTACAACCATATTGAACCACAAAATTAACCTCAAATTGAGCTCAAAATTAGAGGGTTAGGGTTCTAGAAATTACCTTGAACCAAAGCTAAGTTTGGCTACCCAAAATTTCTCCTTCTCCCTTGCTCCTTGACCCACACGGCCACTCTTCCAATGAAACCCCAAAATTTTTCGGTTGGCTCTCGGATTTCTCCTCTCCAAAGCCGAGCACTCCTTGGTCAAAAGCCCCAAAAATATTTCAACTTTCTCTCACTCTTTCTCCTTCCTCCCTATTCGGCCTCAACCCTAGAAACCCATAAGAAAATCCAAACTTCCTCTAGCTTCCTCCTAACTCAAATTCACACTCCCATGAGTAAAACCCCTCAATAAAATCTTGGTTTTCTCTCCTTCCTCTCTCAATTTGTGGCTGCCGAAAATCCTAGAGAGAAATGGCAAAAGGTTGCCTACAATTTCTCATTAAAATGAATAGGATTTTGAGGGGGTTATTTATAGGCATTTTGGGAGGTTTGGGTAATTGAAATTTGGCCCAAAAAATGTTGCTTTTTCTTGTTTTCCCCATGAGGTGGCCGAAGGTTCTTGTGGTGAGGGAAGCTCCACATCTTCAAGCTTAAGGTAGTGGGAAATGATGTCATGAGGTAGGGATTAAATGACATCACCCTTGTTAAGTCTTGTTTGGCCATTCTTTGTTCTCCAAAAACTCATTTTTTTTTCTTTTTTTTTGTGCTACACAGATAATTCTAATATTGTGGTTCACTAATTCATAATATTTTTATTTTGTACCGAAGAACAAAAATTTATCTGTGTGAATCTTGGGACCATAAAATATTTTTCTCAATTTCGAACCCTTTTTGCTCTTAATTTTTTTTTTCTCTTGGTGTGCTTGATTTTCTAGGAATATTTTAAGGCTTATTCTTGCTATCTAGTTCACAAAACATTTTTTCAGTATTCTTCCATACTGCTTTTCAACATCTCGCAAAGTCAACCCTTTGACTTTTATCAGTTAAACTTTGACTTTTTCGGTCAAAGTTGACTTTCGTAAAATCGTGCACTGTTTCGGCCTTTTCGACTTGAAAGGTCCGTTTTCGAACTCAGAAATTAATTTTGAGTCTTCTTGACCCATTAAAACTTACAAAATCTTTCAAAAGCCCTAAACCGAGCTTTTTCACAAATAATTTTATTATGTGAAAATTAATTCCATAGTAGGAAAAATGTAAATTGAAAAAGTCGAATATTACAGTGTCTCTTGTCTGTTTTTGTTTCAATATTTTCTCATTTAATTTTTATAATAATTTTTCTTTATATCCAATCAATGGTCTATCTGATGGTATCTTAATCTATATTTTTGTTTTTATTTCTGGAGTTTGTTACAAATGTTTTAAAAAAATCTGGAGGGAAGAAAAAGAGAAAATTACTTGCACAGCCAGTGTTGTGCGCCATTTGGAATTTTTTCCCACTGTTGTACAACAACCACTTACTTTTCTGAATCGGATTGTACTTTCAGTTTTTCTTTTTAAATTTTGTAGTGCTTTTATTGTTTTTCGATTTTGCCCCTGGCTGAGTTTCATCCTTCCAGTTTCCCATATTTCCCTCTCTCCGACTTTCTCTATTCTTCTCGGTCTAGCTCTGTGATTCCTCTCTCTCTCTCTCTCATCTTCCCCTCTTTCTCGCTCTTCTCTATCATTCTCTCTCTTTGGTTCTCTCACCGTTGTTTTTTTATCTCTGACGGTGGCCGGAAGTCGTGGTAAGATAGCGGAGAAAGACGGATCTTGCGCCAATGGCGCGCCGGAGATCGCACACCTGAGATCGAGCTCATCCACCGCGCTGCGAGATCGCAGTCAGAGATTGCACCGGAGATCGTGATCAAGACGGAAACCATAGCACGAGACCACGGAACCACAGATCTGTCCTCACGCACTGACGATCGTCTGACATCGGCGATCCTTCTCTTTTATTGATGCTCGATTTCCGATTGGAGCTCGCACACTTCGGAGACGCCGGAGCTGGCCGAAGCTCTCTCTCTTCGAAACTCTCTCACCTGGCTTTTGTGATTCAAAACTAACAGGTACCTCTATTTTGATAGTCACTATCCTCGTGTCTGTGTCTGTGTCTGTGTCTGTGTCTGTGTCTGTGTCTCTGTTTGTGTATGCGCGTGCTTGTTTGTGTGTGTGTGTGGGTGTCTGTAGGTCTGTGTGTGTGTTTGTGTGTATTTGTGTTTGTCTCTGTTTGACCCTAAATTTGAGTCCTAAAAGCCATAAATGCATTGCATGAAGAAAGCAATGAATATGAGAGAATTAGACCTTAATTCCAACCATATATACATACATATATATATATATATATTAATTGTTTTGACTAAACTTGTATAGTTTCTTACTTATTTACCAAATATATTGATTTTTTCCTTATTTCCATGCTGTTTCTTACATGGTTTTTGTTTATATGGAGTTGAAATTTGAAATTGATATTCTACATGTTTAAGGAAGACAGAGGTCATCTTTAGATGTTGGTATGATAAATGGATCAAATGACAAGTTTAATGAGCAGGACATGATTGGGCTCTTTTCAACAAGAAAAAACAAAGGTATAAGCTTAGAGCAGGGGTGCTGTAGACCCCTTGTGTTATATCCTTTTAATGGGATTTTCAATCTGATATGAGAATGATTAGTTTGTTAATATGAAGAAAGGTTCCAAGTTTCTGTGTTTCTTTTTCCTTAAGTTTTACCTTTCTAAAAACTCTTGATCTTTATACAAATTGATCTGCCATTTTGAGTTATAGTGTTTTTGCCATATTTTTGCTTTCGGTGATCATGCTTTGCAGTTATATTTGAAAACGTAAGCCATTGAGAATTTTGGATATTTTTGTGTAAATTTTTTTACTTCAGATACCTTTTTTGTTTTTTTCTTGAAACATACTCCAGAATACTTTTGGGTAATAATGATTTTGTAATTCGGTGATATTTGTTGGAAAAAATTATTTTATTAGAATATAAAAGTTATTTTATCAGATATTTTCAGGGTACGAAATTAGTGGCCGGGTAAGAGATGTTGGACCATCTATGTTTAAGACAAAATATATTCTAGTAGAATATTTAATAAATTCTAATAGATTATTCAACATATTCTATTAGAATATTTCAGTGACAAACATCTATTACTGAAGTCTAAAGCATCCTACCATTCATGTTAAAAAAAAAATCTATATTTTAGTAAAATATTTAATATTCTAGTAGAATAACCAAAATATTCTAATAGATTATTTAAAATATTCTAGTAAAATACATACAATAATCTACTAGAATATTTTGGTGATCGACACTGACAGTCAGAGCCGGAGATATTTGAGCATCCATATTAAAAACATAAAATATTCTGGTAGAATAACTACAATGTTCTACTAGAATGTTCCAATAACCAATGTCGGCGGGTGGAGTCGGAAATATCCAAGCATCCATGTTGAAAATTGAAAATTTTTTAGTGAAATATCCATAATATTCTCTTAGAATATTTTTGTGACCAATGCCAACGGTTGGAGCTAGTGATGTCTGATCCTCCATGTTGAAAATAGAAAATATTCTAGTAGAATAACTAAAATATTTTACTAGAATATTTAAACAATTGGCGTTAGTGGTCGGAACTGGAAACATTCGATCATCCATATTGAAAATAGAACACATTTTAGTAGTATATTCAAAATATTCTATTAGAATATTCCAACGATCAGCATTGGTGATTCGTGCTGGAAACTTCCTGTTATCCATGTTAAAAATTTGAAATATTCTTGTAGAATTTCCACAGTATGGGCAAGTCGGTGTCTTGTAGATTTTTTTTTTTAAATTATTAGTAAAGATAATTTAGGCAAAGCATATTTTGTTGATGGTTGACTAGTACTCTTAGATGGCAAAGAAGTAAAGTGTCCAAAAACCATGTCAAAAATGTGCAGAGGTTTTCTTCATTTTTTTCGTAAAGAAATTTTAAGGACTTAAAAACTATTGTTTTTCGGTAAAAAAAACAAAGTAATTGTTGGTATAGTTTAATAATAATTCTTCCCGCATTACTTCATTATTAAATGTCAAATTCTCTGATTCTCATCCATAAGTTCCCAAAAAAATAAATAAATAAATAAAAATAATTGTCACGATATTCAATTACGATTTTATCATTTGTTCAAACATAATCCCCTTTGCCTCGGGGCTTCAAGAATGGGTGTGTAACAAATCAAGTCCTTGCAATACGGTTGAGTAAGTTTTTACTTCACATGATTAAGCAAAGTGTGTTAAAACCTATTTTAAATACTTCACATGATTAGAATATTAAAAAAAAAAAACACTTGAAATTATAGGTAAAATATTATTACATCATTTTCTCTATAACGGCAGAATAAAAAAATGAAACTAAAACGACGATAGATATGATCACTTGAAGACAACGGAAAACAACGGCAACAACAATCTAGATAAACGTCATCAAGGTTTAAATGACGACAATCGATATAAAGGAAACCAACTCGGAGTAACATTAATAACTACAAACATAATTCGAATCTGAAAAACGGCAAGCAAAAAATTTTCAATGTTGCAACAATTACTCATGAGCTTTTTCCACCCACGTTTCTCAAAAAAGGTCCAAAATTTATTCTCTCTTACGTATACCCTCTTTTTTGAATCACGATATAAATTCAATCAATTTTGTTTGCAATTATTGTAGCTGGCAATTTTAAGTTGTAATTTGTACATGCAATTCTAGACCAAAGGCTAATTTGCCACTTCTATGAGTTCATTTGGTGTTTAAGTTGAGTTTGAGATGAAATGAAAATTTTAAGCTTAAGTTGGTTGATTTTTTAAAAATTAGTTATAAATTTTATTAACTTTTCAGAAAAAGACAAAAATTAAGATGAAAAAATACAGTTTAGTTGGAGTTAAACCTCGATACCAAACGTAAGCTATATGTTGAACATGATAAACGAGAGGATTATTTATTCAATTAAACATGACCAAAGGTGTTTGAATTTGTCTAATACCCATCTCAAAGAACTACCAAGTTCGGTTTGTACACTACATAATTTGCATCAGACGTTGCTGTTGTCAAGTTGTGGAAAACTTGAACAATTGCCAACCAACACAAGCAGTTTAATCAGCTTGCGTCATCTTGTGATCAGAGGCACGGCTTTAAAAGAGATGCCGCCACATATATGCAAGTTGACGAATCTCCAGACCATAAGTGATTTTGTTTTGAGCGAAAACAATGGATCTAGGATCAAAGAGTTAGGAGCATTGCAGCTTTTGGGTTGTGGGCTTCGTATTTCCAGACTCGAAAATGTGGTGGATGTTTTTGAAGCTGATTTGAAGAATAAAGAGTATCTTACTAAGCTTAAATTGAAGATACATTCAAAGAAAGGGAAGTACTTAATGCACTTGGACCCCATAGGAAGCTAAAAAAGAAAAAAACTCAAAATCGAAGGTTACAGAGGTACAATATTCCCAGATTGGGTGGCAAATCAGTCATTTGGTGACATGGTTGAAGTTTGTTTACAAGATTGTCCAAACTGTTGCTTGCTGCCACCATTTGGGCAACTACGTTCCCTGAGAGAGCTTGATATTAGTGAAATGTGTGTGTCAGGTATAGAAAATGAGTGCAATGGTTCTTCATTGACTAAGCCATTACCATTATGAGAAAGGCTATCCATGAAATATGTATGCACTGGAGAGGTGGCCCACAGGAGCTAACCAAGAAGGCGGGATTTTCCCTTGTCTCAAGCACATTTATTTAACAAGTTGTGACAAACTAAATGTGGGATTACCTGCTGGTTGTCTTCCATCCTTGGAAAGTATTGAAATTGAGAAGTGAGAAGATATGGTGAGTGTATTTCCAGCAAGTCAAGAGATTGACAATGCATATCCCTCTCCGGAGTCCATTGAGCTATGGCACTGTGAGACAGTGGAGTCGATTTCAGAAACGGGCTTGCCCTCTCCTAATTTAAAATGTCTTCAAATTTCGTATTGCCAAAAGCTCATTGCAAACCGCAGGAACTGGAATCTCCAAATACTCTCCCGTCTTCGAAGCTTTATGGCTCACCGAATGTGAAGAAGTGCTAGTGAATTCGTTCCCTAACGAATGACTGCTTCCATCAGCTTTGACTTCTCTTGAGATCTTGGAATTTAGAAACCGTAAATCACTAAATGGAAAAGGCTTTCAGCACCTCACCTCCCTTCAATATTACACATCAGTTACTGTGAAGAAACAGGGGAAACAGGGGAAGATTGGCCCAAGATTCAACACATCCCCACAATAAAAATCATTGGCATAAAAATATGAGAGAAACAAAGGGATCTGAAACGAAATGGGTTTCTCAAACCTCCAAATCTAGGTATTTTTACTCTGATTACCTCTTATCTATTATGATTAATACTGAAATAAATCAATTTGAAACCAAAGTTTTCTTAAATAGTTATTTACTCTGCTTTTAACAAACACCCATTTTAGTTTTGTTTCTATTTCAGTAAGCAGTGTCCTGTTTTCAGAATAAAACGACCCCACATATATATATATATATATATATATATTCACACACGCGTACACAAACACACGTGTATTTGAATACATATGTTAGGACTAAAGAAATTGTGAATGTTTCACTTGTCGTGTTGCTGCCCCAAATATTAAGTTTATTCATATTTGCTATTCACTACATTTAACTTTTGTAGGTCGAACCAGAAGTTTTGTTGTGAATCGAATCTTGCACTTTTGCTTCCTGGCTATGCTATTGATTAGGGAGCTGAGGATCAATTTAACAAAATTTTGTTGTGGTATTTCTGCCCACCTAACGAGCATAACCAAGGTACTTAAAAAATATATAAATTGTTCTTCCGCTATTTTGATCTTCATCTAACTTTCAGTACATATTTTCCTGCTTGGTTAAACTGTTGGTAGCAAGAATTCTTCAAGAAAAATATATTTCAGATTACTTGTTTCGGGCTAGAATTTAAAATGGTTGGTCTAACTACATTAAAATGGTATGTTGTTCTGTCGACATGAGTACTGGCCAATCTGTTGAACTCTGTAATTACATAAATTAGCAAGTTATGAAATTGTTATTTGTTTTTCACTTCTTGAATCACTCAATCGAATTGTGTTTGTAGCTCTGTCGTCTAATCTTGGCCGCATTGCGGTTGCTCTTGTGCAGGATGTGGGGACTAAGATCGCTGGAGATGTCACAATTTTTATCAGAAGCTCAAATTATTGTCTTAAATCATAAAGGACACTGTGGAATTCTGTTAGTTTCTTTATCAGCAATATGGAGCAACCAACGTAGATAGTCAGCCCGGTTGCATGAGCAATTTCCTGCAATTATCCACATGAGAAGTTGATTGTTGAACCTGAGGCCTAGTTTGCAAAGCACTTTATCACACTAATGGTTGTCGACTAAGGTTAGTATAAGCAAATTTAGGGTTTGGACTAGTATATCCTTTGTCAAACTTTAAGCTAAATATTTGAAAAAGTGTCAAATAAGAAAGGAAAAAAAAGGACCTAGCAGGGTGATTATCTTCCAAATCAAAACGGGCTTGATTTGTATTGTTTCTGTTTTTGTTTTTTTGGTTTTTTACTTTGTTTTTGTTTTTGTTTATGTTTTTTGTTTTTTTGTCAGATTTAGTTCATGGAAGGGACACATATGCGGTGATTATTGAAGGAAGTCAATTGCTGACTTTGCTGGACATGGGAATTATTAAAGCAACCAAGTTGGCGTCTCAACTTCAAAACTAGCACCAAGAATGCAGCATTCGTAAGCTTGCTTGATTGCTTACTTCTGTTTATTTCGTATATTAACCTAAGTATAATGCTTTTGTATGCATACGTAAGGTGTAGAAAAGATATGAAATTATGCATAGAGGAAACTTTGCCCGAACTTTGGAAATTTGTTTTGTGTGCTATTTTAACTGGTGAATGTTGGAGATGAAATCACAAAAAGCTTACAGAATTCCTTCATTTTTTCTGATTGAAAGATCATGTCATCGGACTTGTCGTGTCATATTTGTGTGACAACAGACAATGGTAATCTTGTTTGTAAGACTTTTGGTTATGCAATTTGATTAGTAACTACAATGTGTTATACGTCACCGGCTGTCTAATTCTGCCAGCATTCATCCGAGAAGGATGGCTAGTTTGTTCTGGAACGGTTTGTCCATAGAGGTATTCACATACCATAGCTTGTTTAAGTGTTGAGTACTGAGTTGAAAACCATTAGATTGTCTTCAATTTATAGAGAATCGATGCAGAGGTGAAAATGGCTAAAGGAATTTGAAATTTTATTCCAGTGTTTTTCGTTATGATGTTTTATCCCTTTTCAATTTTTGTATTAGCTTCAAGTTTGTCATCTTTTATTGACAAATATAATTTTAAATTGTTAATTAATGTGACCATCTTTATTAATAATTAAAAAAATAACTTAAAGTTAGTATAGAAAATTAGGTTTAGAGTTAGAGTTTCTAATATTATATAAACAATGAGATTCCACCGTGTTAAATATTCAGTATATGAAATAAAAAGTGTCTTTATACATTTTTACTCTTGGTGAAAATTTTGCTTTTTCTTGGCAACGTTCTGGGTTTGGCACCATTATTTGAAAAAAGTGGAGCAACCAATTAATGAGGAAAAGATGATCCCATCTACTTTCCAAGATTCTTGTTGTTGGATATAACTATTCTATTTAACGAAGATCTTGTCATTTCCAATTTCTCTTTTACAATTTATTGTTGTGATTATGATATAATCTACAATAAAATAGAATCAGCTGTGAAGATTTTTTTTTGCTAAAAAAAAACTTCCCATGATGAATATGGACCATTAATCTAGTTTAAAATAGAATTAGTTGTGAACACTTAGTTTGCCTAAAAAAAAAAAAGAAAGAACTTTACTTGGCTAATGAGTGTGAGTTTGAACTCTACAACTCAATTAAAGACGTGTAGCACTAAGCTCTTATTTGCCATCATTAGTTTGAAAGGAAGATTCAATTCTAACATATTTATATGTGTGTGTGTATATATATATATATATATTTTAAAAACCGCATTACACCTATTTCTTTTCTTTATTTCAAAAGATACTCAACTTAAATTGAAATCTTTTCAAAAGTTTAAAAAAAAAAAAATACTGTGCCAAACATACCATAAGCTACCCCTTGCAATGATATACAATTAGAACTATTTTCAGCTTCCAATTGTTTGGAAAATAAGCAGGATTGTCGTCGTCATTATTATTATTATTATTTTGAAGTTTTGGTCAACTACGCTGAATAATTGTTCCTAAAACCACAAGTTCAAGGACCAATCAATAATTTCCGTCAAACGTGCAAATTGGACTAGAACTAAGAAGTGAAAAATAATAAATACAAACAAAAGTACAAAGAATTCAGGGCCTGCTTGAGAGTTGAGTCAACGTTTTCAAACGGACCTGAAACTTCCAATTTTATGTTAAATTTTCTTTATTTTATTTTAAAAAAACTCAAAATTTAAAAGTATACAAATTTCTCATTTCAAAGTGTAATGAGATGGTTTTTATATCAACATACTCATAATGACGAGATGAACAAGACAAGATATATTTTGCATATTTGTTTTCCGAATACATTTCCAAATTTGCACTATTTTCCATATCACAGAACTTTTCTAAAAGCCTCCTCCCAAAAATACATTTCCAATGTAACATTCAAAATACTATTTTCAGACGTTCCCTAAACAGCCCTCACTACTTTTAAGTATGATATTCGAATTTTCAATGTCCATATTTTCCTCTTAAGGAATTAAATTCACGATATGTACATATTCATGAAAAAGCTTGATTTAAAGCTTTTGTTAGATTTCGTATGTTTTGATGGGTCGAGAAGACTCAAAATTGAATTTTTTAGTTCGAAAATGGACCTTTTGAGTCGAAAAGGCCAAAACAGTGCAAAATTTTACAAAAGTCAACTTTGACCGAAAAAGTCAAAGTTTGACCGGCAAAAAGTCAAAGGATTGACTTTTTGAGATTTTTCAAGTACAGTTCAGAAAGAGTTCCGAAAATAATGTTTTGTGAATTAATTAGCAAGAATAAGCCTAAAAACGTCCCTAGAAAATCAAGCACACCGAATTAAGATTTAAGGGCAATAAGGAGTTCGGAAAAACTAAGGAAAAATATTTTTCGATCCAAAATTCACATAGATAAATTTTGTACTTCGGTATGAGATAAAAATATTGTGTTTTGAGGAATCACAATATTAGAATTATCTGTGTAGCACAAAGGAAAAGAAAAATGGAGTTTTTGGAGAACTAATGGCCAAGCAAAGCTTAACCAAGTAAGGACCATACCCATACCATGACATCACTTCTCCACTAGCACAAGCTAGGCCATGTGAAGCTGCCCCTTCACTCCATATTCGGCAGCTCAAGGAAAAGGAAGAGTAATGCCA